>VOQZ01002279.1:0-12537 GCA_008079305.1 Phytophthora palmivora
ATAGTTAATTAGGTCCATTTGCCTGTAATACAAATTACTAATTAACTATACTTTAACCTAATTATGCATATAAAAAGTAGGTTTAAAGCTATTGGTTGGCCCTCAGCCACCGAACCTACGTGGCAGTAGTGTATACTCTTAATAGCACGCTTCCTCTAAGCAAGGTGCTCGTGTGACCCCGTCACACTTGGTAGCCTTGTAGTCAATCCACGCCTACGCGGTAGATTGGCTACCTGAATCCTCAGTGGCTCCTACAAGGTAAGCCAGAATGGATAGAGGGGAGTTCCCTCATTTGACCGACTCTCAGTTTGAGTCGGTCCGGAAGATGGTGGGCATCTTTGGAGGAGATGCCCTCCGAAGCTTGGCGGCTGCTACGCCGGCCGAGCAGGTCGAACGCATCGAGGCGTTCGACACGTACGAGAGAGGGCTTATCGCCCACATACAGGGGCTGCAAACCCCGTGGCTGAGATGAAGCCAGCCCGACCTAAGCCGTTGAGGCTTAAGGTTAACCCTTATGAGGGGAAGGAGGGAGAGAACCTCCACTTCTGGGTCCGAGAGGTCGAGCTCGCGATGGACGCGGCTCTCATCTCGACCGAGCGACTTCGAGTCGCTTTCGCTCTGTCCAACCTAGGAGGTCGGGCGAGACCTGGGCGTACACGCGCGAAGCGACAACACCGGGTTGTTTCACAACCTGGGATCAGCTGTGTCAACAGCTTAGAGCCGCCTTCCTTCCGGCGAACTATGAGTATCGCCAGCGCTCGCGCTCCTTGCCTGTAAACAAGGGAAGCGTGCGCTGCATGAGTACATCCAGGAAATGCGAGTGCTCGCAGCATTTCTGGTGGGGAACCCCCTACCTGAACACATCAAGGTGACAGTGTTCATGGATGACCTGAAGATGAGCCCATCCTGCACACAGTTGTTCCGCGTGCATGCGAACACTATGGAGGAAGCGATCCAGATCGCCCTCCAAGAGGAGTACAGCCACCCACAGGTTCGTACTCCTACGTCGGTGTGGCAAGGCCACAATGCGTCGTTAGGCGCAGTGCAAGGAGCTCCAGCAGCTGGAGCTAGCACCGGGCCAGTACCCATGGAACTGGGTACGGCTGTACAGAGCTCCATCCGTTGCTACGGATGTGGGAAGCTCGGGCACATGCAACGTGCCTGCCCTGCGGGAGGGCAAAGGAAGTTCCCTTCCAAACCTAGGGGCTCGAGGGGCCCGTGGCAGAAGCCGCGATCCAAGGGCCAGGGGAACTGGGGTCCCAGTTGGGGCGGGGCGGGGAAGATCTAAGTCCCCATGGTAGGAGTGCGGACGGCGCACGCCATGGAGGCTTAGCCCCTGAGAGCCTGGGTGCTCTCGAGACGAGGAAGAGCAGCGGCGGACTGCTCGTGGTACACGCGAGTGTACGGGGATACGGAGATCCCTTTAGAGTCCTGATTGACTCTGGGGCGTCGACGAACTTTGCTCGACGCCAGACGGTCGCACGGAATGGCGACAAGTATGCCGACGCTTTGCGTGAAAGCGAAGGTAGGGGCCAGGTCTTGGTGAGACTGGCCGATGGTACGGTGGTTAACGTACCTGGGGTCAGGATGGACCTGGCTGTAAAGTTTGAGGACTTTGACAGCACGGAGTCGTTCCTTGTCATAGACATGGACAAGTACGACTTAATCCTGGCATGCCGTGGCTCAAAATGCACGAGACCTGGATCGATTGGCGCGGCAAAGCCATTGGGGCTAGCCGGTCCGCGGTCTCCGACAGAGCTTTGGTGAGTAATGTTCCCACCTCTGTTCGGACTGGGGGACCAGAGATGGTCGCCAAGGCGCTTATGCGCCCGAAAAAGTACTGAGAGTCACTGACTCCAACGAAGGTGTTGCGATGAGCCTCGCAACCGGTCGTGAGACCAAGGCTCATTACCAAGCGTGCGGGATTGCCACGACGGCAAGTCCCAACGCTGAGAGTCGTCGCGCCGTATGGGCTTCGACTGTGGCAGTGCCGGACGGCACTGACCAAGCGGGTAACTTTTGTCCGCAAGCAGCAGAAGCTGCTGAGGAGAGCGCTGTAGGCGCCTCCTGTGTGGGTAACATAGGTCCACAAGTGGGTAACATAGGTCCGCAAGCAGCTGAGGCTGCTACTTCCGCGTTGAATACTAGCCGGGCAAGCTCAACGTGCTTGCCGACGCATTGTCGCGTCGACCCGACTATGAGCTAGCTCATGTCAGTCGGGTCACGACAGATCTATACTATCGGATACGCTTAGCGTATCAGGAGGACGAGAACTACACGCCACTGGTGCAGTTCTTGTCCGATGGCAAGGACGCCAAAGTCGACAGGCTTTCGCCTCGACAGCGGGCGCAGCTCCATCGTTATGAGCTGGCCGATGGGTTACTCCATTACAGAGTAGACCCTAGAGATCCTCCTCGGGTTGTCGTTCCAAACGACGAGGATCTGAAGTATGACATACTTCTAGAGGCGCATGATGCGCCGATAAGTGGCCATCTTGGCCGTGAGAAGACCTACCAAATGGTCTCTCAGACATTTTGGTGGCCCCGCATGTATAAGTGGGCTGCACAGTCTGTCAAGACATGTGAAACATGTCAGAGGGTGAAGCCTTCGGGCCACGCCTCGGCTCCACTGCAGAGCCATCCTGTGCCAGCAGATTGCTGGAAGTCGATGAGTCTCGACTTCGTCTTCGGCCTGCCGCCGATGACAAGGGCAACACCGGCATATTGGTATTTGTCTGCCGTTTGAGCAAGATGGTGCATCTTGCTCCGGTACGTGGCGAAGTCACCGGGAAACAAGCTGCACAGCTGTTCCTAGATAGCGTGTTTCGCTATCATGGTCTTGTGGCGTAGCGGGATCAGCAAAATCTGCAAGATTGCTAGATCCAACTTCCCACCAATGCCCGGACACCGACTAACGAAGGGGGTCCTCCGATGATCCGTGATCTGCTGAACTTGCTCACCTTGTGTACCCGTCGGTTGGGCTGGATCTTCCTCTCTTGGTGACTGCTAAGTTGTTCGATCTGTGCTGGTTGAACGTCTTGGCGTGACGTTGGGGTCGTAGAGTAGCGTGGAAGTCTTCACACCACTCGCCAGTAGTAGATCCGGAGCGCAAGCGATTAGATCAAGCTTGGATCCGGCCTTGTAGTAATTCCTTCGTAGTAGATTTCCCTTTACACGGGGTCCTTTGATTGCTTGGCGCTTCCTATAGCGCGATCTTGATACTTGAGAAACTGAAGATCTACCGGCTAAGCAATTAATACCGGGATCTTGGATCTGCACTTAGGGTAAGATACTAGGAGGTTGGATCTAGCCAATATATTATCTAGATATTATCAACCACCCTAGATCTATACACCTAACTCGCTATTAATACCGTAGGGCCAATGTAGTTCCCGTTTCCAGGCGCGTAGCGAAGCACTTGTGTCGTACGATGCAAATTCGGTTCTGATTTAATGTTAAGACCTATCCCATCTTGTATCCTATCCTTAACGACACATCGACTGATTACGCTATCCTGATTCTTGTCCTTTCTTGTCCTCACCATCATGGCAGTCGACATCTTTGCAGATCACCCTGGATCTGAACCATAAACATTAGATCAATTGTGATCTGGACCATAAACATCAGATCACAAGTCGCTATGTCGTGATCTGGACTCTTCCATTCACCAATATCGTCATCGGGCCTTGTAATATCCAGATCACATGCTTCACACATCAGATCACTCCCCAATAGGCTAGATCACTTGATCCAATTGTGGATCTATCGGACCACCTTGATCTGGTGCTTCCCGGCCGGATCCAACCATAGCACTTTGCGATATGCCTATTAGCAGCTTGTTTAAGCCCAATAGATGCCGCCAGACTCCAGATCACTACTTGATCTAGACAATGTGGGGGAACTCGGATCACTTATATTCAGCTGTGGATCCAGATCCATAGACCTGGATCTAGATTCCGGAGGTAAATCCCAGGCATTAGGTGATCTTGGATCGCATGGATCTAGATCCTTAGATCCCGCAATATAGATCCAAGTTGCATGCATAATAACCTCGTTATCGCCAGTCCTCCACGTCATTCACTTCCACACATTATATCTCCATGTTCATTCCCAGCATATAGACCTCCACTGACGGGTCCCAGATCACCGCTTGATCCCGACGTAATATCTCTAGATCATTGATCATCGAGATCTGGATCCCCAACTGCGGATCGTGGATTCACGTTTCATAGCTTTATATCGTGACAACCAACATTTCGTAAATGCTTAGTGATCCACTTCACCACATATCTGTGCTGAGGCACCTCGGTCCTGGTCGGACCAGCTTCCTATGGTTGAGTTTGCACTCAACAATGCGGTACACGCATCAGCGGGGTTCACCCCGTTCTACTTGAATGGGTTACGACACCCCCAGGTGCCGCTAACCTTGCGGGGAGGCACCGTGGTCTCTATCGTAAGTGGGGGAGAGGCTCAGAAAGCCTTTTCCTCCCAGGTCTCAGTAATTGAGCCCGAGCCTTTAAAAAGACAAATGCCGTCGTTTATAGACGACAGGCTGACGCTGATCAGCCGGGTTAGAAACGCTATGGCGTCAGCCCAAGATAAATTGAAAGCGTATTCTGACAAAATAAGTAGAGGAATTTAAACGTGTTTAATGAGGGCGATTTAGGCCTTCTATACACTAAAAATCTATTGCTAAAGTGGTTAGCTCTGTTGAGAGCAACAAGCTGAAGCACCGCTGTATTGGACCCTTTGCGGTCCTGGCCAGACATGGCGCGGCGTATACCATTGACCTCCCCAAGTCAATGGCGACGCACCCGACGTTCTACGTGGGGCGTCTTAAGCGGTATCACGATCCGCTGGATCCTTCTCCTCGGACGGAGGAAGACCAAGGTGAGAACTCACCTCCTCGAAACGAGGCTGAGTCATCTGGACAACCGGAGCTGCCGGTGAAAGTCTGTGAAACTGGTACCCACGCGAGTCATACGAAGGGTATGACGGTACAGAGTGGGAATAACTCGGGTAAGAGCTATACCCATAAGCCGAGTGGTACGAATACCCCTGCGGCTCATAAGAGGGCATCCGACCATGCACCTCATGGCTTAGAACGTCTAAGCCTCGACGGAACTCCTTCACGGCAGCAGCCGGAGCTCGGCGGTCAACACGCCCATGGAGCTCATGAGTCTCACGACCAAGAGCGTCCAAATCTCGACGAAGGACCTCAAGGGTCCCCGGCTTGCCAGCCTGAGAGGCAGCCTGACCACCAGGTCCAAGCCCAAGGGCTATCTCGATCGCATAGACGCGATCTCGAAGTTGACGGACCTCGTCGCTTAACAGGGACCCCCAGAGTCCCGACCCGAAGTTGAGGGTCCAGAGCGATACGGCTGAGAAGGATCCTCGTACTCAAACGCGTGCGAGAACTCCTCCTGCCCTCCTTGATCGGAACGGCGAGCTCCACTACCATGTGGAGCGGGTCGTCCAAGAGCGGCGGCGCTCTGGGAAGCGCCAGCTGCTTGTGAAGTGGCGGGGTTACCCCTCGTCACAGAACTCGTGGGAGCCGGAAGACCGGCTCGGGTTGACTGCCCGAAGGCTGTTGAGATTTGGGATCTGTAACAGCCGGGGAGTAAGTAGTCCGCGGCTTCTTAGCCGCCTTACGGTGTACGGTCCCTGGGTTGACGGAACCGTACCCGCACTCGTCTTGAGCGCTGGACTTAGACAGCAGTCTAAGTCCCTCCATAACGGAGTGGAGTTGCCGCTTAGCGGTTAAGTGGGCAAACTCAATGCGAAGATCGCACTGGTTCAAGACATAGGACAGCAGACGTTCTTCTCGGAGTTCTTTCAACTTGAACTGTGAAGTTCTTTAGAGAAACCCATCTCCAGAACAGGTCTACTGCCTGGGTCTGGGTTGTGGTGTTCTCGGGCTGTACCCAAGGGTACCCCCAGACGGGGAAGAGCCCACCACGGTCTTCCGGTTTCTTACGGAGACTTGTGCAAGCAGCACACACCTAGCGGCCTCGATGTGGTTGACAAAGAGTGGTTCGACTTGAATCAAGGCACGCTCATAGGCGCCACGCGAAGTGCGCCCATGGTTTAGACCACGAGGGGCCTTAAGTGCTCCAAGAGCATTGGAGACCCAGACCCCGCATCCGGTGTGTAATATCCGCGAGGATACACCGGTGTGGGAGGCACAGGAGTGCCTTGCAGTTGAGCAGCTTGATAGCGCTCCTGCTGCTCATCGAGATCGTTTGAGATCTCTTGGGGCTCGGAGACAGCCCCCTCCTCTTCCTCCTCGTCTGGGGAGTCGAACAGGGATTTGAATCCCTTTGCGATTGAAGGCTCTCTGACGTAGGAGAGCCAGGGGCTGCGCGCTTCTTAGCAGCAGCAGCACCCTCACCAGCCCGTTTTGAAGAAGCTGCTTTCGCAGCTTGGGCTCGAGCCTTACCTTCGGTCAAGGTAAGGTTCTTGGCAGGCGAGCTCGTCGAAGCTGCCTTTGCCTCAGATGATTCAGCATCATCAACAGGAGCGTCCTGTGAAGGAGCGTCCTGTGCAGGAGCTTCCTGTGAAGGAGCATCCTGAGAAGGAGCATCCTGAGAAGAAGATGGATCCTTAGAGGATCCAGGAGAGTCCTCGTCAGACTCTGATCCCGTGATGATAGGGATGTTAAACTCCGGGGACTCTGACCCAGGACTGTGGTCCCGATAGGCGAACCGAGGATTCGGCCTATCGTCGGGTGACAGGGAGCGCGAGCGACTGCGTCGCGAACTCCCTTCTTGGCTGGCAGCAGCAGCGGTGCGCTTGCTGGCTGCCTCGGAAGCCGCCTTGCGGGCTTCCTTGCGCGGAGCGGCCTTGTCTTTCGACTTGGCCTTAGCTCTTAGACCTCGCGGTCTTAGACTTAGAAGGCGCCGAAGCGCCGTGGGTGCTTGCCTTCTTAGGCATCTTTAAAGAGGTTGACGTGGAAACCTCGGGTGCTTGGCACGAGCGCAAAAGGCTTAATGAAAGCCTTAACCCTTTCGCGGTGAAATGGCGCAAAAATCGCCCTTTTAGATGGTTTCCAAAACACGGTACGAAATACCTCTCTAAAAGGGCGATTTTTTCGCCCTTTTACTAAAGTTAAACTAAATATATACCTTCTTTTGAGACATATGAAATACGGTACGATTGCGTAATCATCATGTAATCATACACAATAATGCAGTTAAGTCAAATGTGTACAATCGTATGCACCAGCAAATCCAAACAAATCACAGTAGATCGCATGTATCATTAGACATACCAGACCAGTACCGTGAATTCATTAACCCTTTTGCGAGCCATTTATATAAACTATAGTATACAAATCTAAGATATTTGCTTCTCAAATGGCGCATTTTTCGCCCTTTAATGAATTACGGCACCGCGAAAGGGTGAAAAGGCGAAAATGCGCCCTTTGGGAAGCAAATATCTTAGATTTGTATACTATAGTTGAGATAAATGGCTCGCGAAAGGGTAAAGCCACAACGGTGGCTCGTCGATGGGTATCGACAAGGACAGGAAAGAGAGTGGATCTCTCTTTCTAGCTCCTCATTGGTTGGGGGTGTTTCCAACCTAAGTGGGGGAGGATGTAACGGGGTTACATGAAAGGGGTACCCTAGAAAGGGTACCGCCTTTAGAAGTAGATACCCTTATGTGGGTATTTGTTTTAATACTCTTTTGAAGTAGTGTGGTCCACACCACCCACGAGTGAGTATCTAAAACGAATACTCCCAGAAGTATATCTACTTCTAGAGGCGGTACCCTAGCTGGGGTACCCCTCATGTAACCCCGTTACATCCTCTCCCACTTAGGTTGGATTTTCACCCAATCAGAATGAGGCAAATGTCAACCCTTCACATTTCACTAGAAGAGTCGAAATTCTTCGACGGGCCGTCGAGCTCTTGCGCTACGGCTCCTGCTCTCACAGAGCTCCAGGCACGTTGCCATTACGTCCCCAAGGTCACCTCAGAGCATGCCCCGAAGGGGAAGCTCAAGTGGCGCCTCTGCGCCCACAAAGACAAAGGCGGCGAAGCCAAAGTGAAAGACGGCTAAGCCTCGCGGCAAAGCCAAGACATCATTTGATGCCATTGCAAAAAGCAAAAAAGGTGCAAGATGCACCTGACGTGGCAGCAAGTGTGGTGTAGCGGGATCAGCAAAATCTGCGAGGTTGCTAGATCCGACTTCCCACCAATGCCCGGACACCGACTAACGAAGGGGGTCCTCCGATGATCCGTGATCTGCTGAACTTGCTCACCTTGTGTACCCGTCGGTTGGGCTGGATCTTCCTCTCTTGGTGACTGCTAAGTTGCTCGATCGGTGTTAGTTGAACGTCTTGGCGTGACGTTGGGGTCGTAGAGTAGCGTGGAAGTCTTCACACCACTCGCCAGTAGTAGATCCGGAGTCCAAGCGATTAGATCGAGCTTGGATCCGGCGGCCTAGATCGGGATCCGGCCTTGTAGCAATTCCTTTAGTGTTGTTCTCCCCTTACTGGAGGGTCTTTAGTTGCTTGACGCTTCCAATAGCGTGATCTTGATATTTGAGAAACCGAGGATCTACCGGCTAAGCAATTAATACCGGGATCCTGGATTTGCACTTAGGGTAAGATACTAGGAGGTTGGATCTAGCCAATATATTATCTAGATATTATCAACCACCCTAGATCTATACACCTAACTCGCTATTAATACCGTAGGGCCAATGTAGTTCCCATTTCCAGGCGCGTAGCGGAGCACTTGTGTCGTACAATGTAAATTCGGTTCTGATTCAATGTTAAGACGTATCCCATTGTGACGGGGTCACACGAGCACCTTGCTTAGAGGAAGCGTGCTATTAAGAGTATACAAACTCTAAGTGAACGGCGGTTCACTAGTCCCTGGTCTGAGGGGACTTAATCAGGTTAGCGTAAGTTTTAGACTGATTTATTTATAGTTAATTAGGTTCATTTGGCCTGTAAAACAAACTCCTAATTAACTATACTTTAACCCAATTATGCATATAAAAGGTAGGTTTAATGTTATTGGTTGGCCCTCAGCCACCGAACCTACGTGGTAGTTGTGTGGCTCACACCACAGTGTGGTCCACACCACTCCAACAGAGTATTAAAACAAATACCCACAGAAGTATATCTACTTCTAAAGGCGGTACCCTTTCTGGGGTACCCCTTTCGTGTAACCCCGTTACATCCTCCCCCACTTAGGTTGGAAACACCCCCAACCAATGAGGAGCTAGAAAGAGAGATCCACTCTCTTTCCTGTCCTTGTCGATACCCATCGACAAGCCACCGTTGTGGCTTTGAGGCTTTCATTCAGCCTTTCGCCCTTTCGCCAGAACCAGAGGTTTCCACGTCAACCTCCTTCAAGATGCCTAAGAAGGCAAGCACCCACGGCGCTTCGGCGCCTTCTAAGTCTAAGACCGCGAGGTCTAAGAGCTAAGGCCAAGTCGAAAGACAAGGCCGCTCCGCGCAAGGAAGCCCGCAAGGCGGCTTCCGAGGCAGCCAGCAAGCGCACCGCTGCTGCTGCCAGCCAAGAAGGGAGTTCGCGACGCAGTCGCTCGCGCTCCCTGCCACCCGACGATAGGCCGAATCCTCGGTTCGCCTATCGGGACCACAGTCCTGGGTCAGAGTCCCCGGAGTTTAACATCCCTATCATCACGGGATCAGAGTCTGACGGGGACTCTCCTGGATCCGCTAAGGATCCATCTTCTTCTCAGGATGCTCCTTCACAGGAAGCTCCTGCACAGGACGCTCCTTCACAGGACGCTCCTGTTGATGATGCTGAATCATCTGAGGCAAAGGCAGCTTCGACGAGCTCGCCTGCCAAGAACCTTACCTTGACCGAAGGTAAGGCTCGAGCCCAAGCTGCGAAAGCAGCTTCTTCAAAACGGGCTGGTGAGGGTGCTGCTGCTGCTAAGAAGCGCGCAGCCCTGGCTCTCCTACGTCAGAGAGCCTTCAATCGCAAAGGGATTCAAATCCCTGTTCGACTCCCCAGACGAGGAGGAAGAGGAGGGGGCTGTCTCCGAGCCCCAAGAGATCTCCAATGATCTCGATGAGCAGCAGGAGCGCTACCAAGCTGCTCAACTGCAAGGCACTCCTGTGCCTCCCACACCGGTGTATCCTCGCGGATATTACACACCGGATGCGGGGTCTGGGTCTCCAATGCTCTTGGAGCACCTTAAGGCCCCTCGTGGTCTAAACCATGGGCGCACTTCGCGTGGCGCCTATGAGCGTGCCTTGATTCAAGTCGAACCACTCTTTGTCAACCACATCGAGGCCGCTAGGTGTGTGCTGCTTGCACAAGTCTCCGTAAGAAACGGAAGACCGTGGTGGGCTCTTCCCCGTCTGGGGTACCCTTGGGTACAGCCCGAGAACACACCACAACCCAGACCCAGGCAGTAGACCTGTTCTGGAGATGGGTTTCTCTAAAGAACTTCACAGTTCAAGTTGAAAGAACTCCGAGAAGAACGTCTGCTGTCCTATGTCTTGAACCAGTGCGATCTTCGCATTGAGTTTGCCCACTTAACCGCTAAGCGGCAACTCCACTCCGTTATGGAGGGACTTAGACTGCTGTCTAAGTCCAGCGCTCAAGACGAGTGCGGGTACGGTTCCGTCAACCCAGGGACCGTATACCGTAAGGCGGCTAAGAAGCCGCGGACTACTTACGCCCCGGCTGTTGATCCCAAATCTCAACAGCCTTCGGGCAGTCAACCCGGAGCCGGTCTTCCGGCTCCCACGAGTTGTGGTGTTGCACAACGCACAAATCCGTCAGATGTGGGTAAATATCACGCAACCACAACAATCGCCGAGTTAGGTCGGCGTTTGTTGGCCTGCGCTGGGTTGTCCCCTTGCGGTTCGGCCCTTCCGGGACAGCTGGTGTCTCGCTTCCGCCGAGTACCAACCAACCAAGCAGCCAATAATATGGTATCCCGTGCCATCCACCAAAGGATGGACGACGGCGCGTTAGCGCTTTTACGGGTCGCCGAGGCAAAGGCTACTCGGCTGAAAGAGTAACGGTACCCGGGCTGTACGGTATACCGACCCCGCCGAGCTCGGCGGGTTTGTTCTTCGCGCTTGGCGAGACACGCCCTTCCCCGGGCCAACCTAATCTCTTGGCGCTACCAGTCAGAACTCTACAAGCTATGCCTCTCGAGTTCTGACGGCAGACATAATCCGGCCCGTGCAGGGACTTACCGGAAGAGTGTACACGTGTCTGGACCTAGAAAACTCTGCTCTGTTTAATACTAGGGGCTTAAGCCCCTTTTCTGATTCCTAATTGGTTCCTATACAAATATCTAGTGAAATAGAGTCGTTATAGATCTCGCCGACCTTTCAGCCCAGTCGATGCGACTGTTCCCGCTCTCCCGATGGTCGTTAGTCCCTGCGCCTGGTCGCATCTTCTTCCGGTAGCTCTGAAGGTACCGTAGCCGAGTCCGTGGACTCGGCTTTCCCCTTTAAGAGGTCTTCAGCCGAGTCCGTACCGTAGACCACCGCTCCTAAGCTGCTTTTAAAGCCGAGCTCTGGTGCGTCGCAATCTTGTACCGTAGGCCACGGCTCCTTAGACTCAGCCAAGGGCCAAACTTGATGTTCGCTACATCACAACTGCCCCGGTTATGATACGAGCCGAGGTGGTGAGTGTCAAACCCATCTTTTTCACTCTCTCAAGTATCGACTCACCACCGTTGGCTCCGTTCTTCGCTTCCTCCAAGTCATGGCGGCTCCACCAGCTCCACAGCCTTCACAGGCACGGCTCTGCTGTCGCCTCAGCACTCTCGTTCATCCACTAATATGTCAGGTTCTTCCACAGGCTCCAATTGTTCCTGTTACTTCCGCCGAGCATGGTTCGGAGGCGTCCGCTGAGCTGCCGGTTAGAGGGCCCAGCGCTCTTGGGGTCGGCAGTGATCGAGATAACTCGGTCATTGACCTGACAACTTCATTGGAGACTGGTCCTGGTTCTGGGGCGTCTTCTCGCACGTCCTCCCCTCGTCAGCCGAGCTCGCCGGGCGACACCACTTCGGACGCCACCATTAAGTCCAACTCGGTCAGCGTGGCTACCATGGACCCGGTATCTACTCTCGTGACGGAACAAGGCGATGGTCATCACAACGAGCACATTCAGTTGGCTCGGTTGATCGCCCTCGCTCTGACTCAGCCACCTGATCTGTCTGACTCGACTCAGCGCCAGGCTACCCTCCACGCCAAGTCAGCTGGTGCTCTGGTGGACATCCTTCGAGGTCAATATCAGCCTCCCAACTCGTCCGCCGAGTTAGCTCAGCTGCGAGTTGATTTACACTCGGCTAAGGCTCCTACGCCTCCCTCCAGAAGCGGCTGGGCTCTTCGCTGGACCAGGTTGCTCAGCTGAAGCTGCAGCTTGACAATCCGAGCGAGAGTACCACCTCTGGAAGCGTGAGGTTGACAAATCAGTTGGTCTGGTCACTTCCCTCCGGAAGGCTTTAAATGCCTCCGAGCTGAGCTCAAGTAGGCTAGGACTGCCCAGAACAGCTAGGCCACCGTTACTCAGTCCGCTCTCCATGCAGC
>VOQZ01002280.1:0-29567 GCA_008079305.1 Phytophthora palmivora
CAAGGTAAGCCAGAATGGATAGAGGGGAGTTCCCTCATTTGACCGACTCTCAGTTTGAGTCGGCCGGAAGATGGTGGGCATCTTTGGAGGAGATGCCCTCCGAAGCTTGGCGGCTGCTACGCCGGCCGAGCAGGTCGAACGCATCGAGGCGTTCGACACGTACGAGAGAGGGCTTATCGCCCACATACAGGGGCTGCAAACCCCGTGGCTGAGATGAAGCCAGCCCGACCTAAGCCGTTGAGGCTTAAGGTTAACCCTTATGAGGGGAAGGAGGGAGAGAACCTCCACTTCTGGGTCCGAGAGGTCGAGCTCGCGATGGACGCGGCTCTCATCTCGACCGAGCGACTTCGAGTCGCTTTCGCTCTGTCCAACCTAGGAGGTCGGGCGAAGACCTGGGCGTACACGCGCGAAGCGACAACACCGGGTTGTTTCACAACTGGGATCAGCTGTGTCAACAGCTTAGAGCCGCCTTCCTTCCGGCGAACTATGAGTATCGCCAGCGCTCGCGCTTCCTTGCCTGTAAACAAGGGAAGCGTGCGCTGCATGAGTACATCCAGGAAATGCGAGTGCTCGCAGCATTTCTGGTGGGGAACCCCCTACCTGAACACATCAAGGTGACAGTGTTCATGGATGACCTGAAGATGAGCCCATCCTGCACACAGTTGTTCCGCGTGCATGCGAACACTATGGAGGAAGCGATCCAGATCGCCCTCCAAGAGGAGTACAGCCACCCACAGGTTCGTACTCCTACGTCGGTGTGGCAAGGCCACAATGCGTCGTTAGGCGCAGTGCAAGGAGCTCCAGCAGCTGGAGCTAGCACCGGGCCAGTACCCATGGAACTGGGTACGGCTGTACAGAGCTCCATCCGTTGCTACGGATGTGGGAAGCTCGGGCACATGCAACGTGCCTGCCCTGCGGGAGGGCAAAGGAAGTTCCCTTCCAAACCTAGGGGCTCGAGGGGCCCGTGGCAGAAGCCGCGATCCAAGGGCCAGGGGAACTGGGGTCACCAGTTGGGGCGGGCGGGGAAGATCTAAGTCCCCATGGTAGGAGTGCGGACGGCGCACGCCATGGAGGCTTAGCCCCTGAGAGCCTGGGTGCTCTCGAGACGAGGAAGAGCAGCGGCGGACTGCTCGTGGTACACGCGAGTGTACGGGGATACGGAGATCCCTTTAGAGTCCTGATTGACTCTGGGGCGTCGACGAACTTTGCTCGACGCCAGACGGTCGCACGGAATGGCGACAAGTATGCATGCCGACGCTTTGCGTGAAAGCGAAGGTAGGGGCCAGGTCTTGGTGAGACTGGCCGATGGTACGGTGGTAACGTACCTGGGGTCAGGATGGACCTGGCTGTAAAGTTTGAGGACTTTGACAGCACGGAGTCGTTCCTTGTCATAGACATGGACAAGTACGACTTAATCCTGGCATGCCGTGGCTCAAAATGCACGAGACCTGGATCGATTGGCGCGGCAAAGCCATTGGGGCTAGCCGGTCCGCGGTCTCCGACAGAGCTTTGGTGAGTAATGTTCCCACCTCTGTTCGGGACTGGGGGACCAGAGATGGTCGCCAAGGCGCTTATGCGCCCGAAAAAGTACTGAGAGTCACTGACTCCAACGAAGGTGTTGCGATGAGCCTCGCAACCGGTCGTGAGACCAAGGCTCATTACCAAGCGTGCGGGATTGCCACGACGGCAAGTCCCAACGCTGAGAGTCGTCGCGCCGTATGGGCTTCGACTGTGGCAGTGCCGGACGGCACTGACCAAGCGGGTAACTTTTGTCCGCAAGCAGCAGAAGCTGCTGAGGAGAGCGCTGTAGGCGCCTCCTGTGTGGGTAACATAGGTCCACAAGTGGGTAACATAGGTCCGCAAGCAGCTGAGGCTGCTACTTCCGCGTTGAATACTAGCCGGGCAAGCTCAACGTGCTTGCCGACGCATTGTCGCGTCGACCCGACTATGAGCTAGCTCATGTCAGTCGGGTCACGACAGATCTATACTATCGGATACGCTTAGCGTATCAGGAGGACGAGAACTACACGCCACTGGTGCAGTTCTTGTCCGATGGCAAGGACGCCAAAGTCGACAGGCTTTCGCCTCGACAGCGGGCGCAGCTCCATCGTTATGAGCTGGCCGATGGGTTACTCCATTACAGAGTAGACCCTAGAGATCCTCCTCGGGTTGTCGTTCCAAACGACGAGGATCTGAAGTATGACATACTTCTAGAGGCGCATGATGCGCCGATAAGTGGCCATCTTGGCCGTGAGAAGACCTACCAAATGGTCTCTCAGACATTTTGGTGGCCCCGCATGTATAAGTGGGCTGCACAGTCTGTCAAGACATGTGAAACATGTCAGAGGGTGAAGCCTTCGGGCCACGCCTCGGCTCCACTGCAGAGCCATCCTGTGCCAGCAGATTGCTGGAAGTCGATGAGTCTCGACTTCGTCTTCGGCCTGCCGGCCGATGACAAGGGCAACACCGGCATATTGGTATTTGTCTGCCGTTTGAGCAAGATGGTGCATCTTGCTCCGGTACGTGGCGAAGTCACCGGGAAACAAGCTGCACAGCTGTTCCTAGATAGCGTGTTTCGCTATCATGGTCTTGTGGCGTAGCGGGATCAGCAAAATCTGCAAGATTGCTAGATCCAACTTCCCACCAATGCCCGGACACCGACTAACGAAGGGGGTCCTCCGATGATCCGTGATCTGCTGAACTTGCTCACCTTGTGTACCCGTCGGTTGGGCTGGATCTTCCTCTCTTGGTGACTGCTAAGTTGTTCGATCTGTGCTGGTTGAACGTCTTGGCGTGACGTTGGGGTCGTAGAGTAGCGTGGAAGTCTTCACACCACTCGCCAGTAGTAGATCCGGAGCGCAAGCGATTAGATCAAGCTTGGATCCGGCCTTGTAGTAATTCCTTCGTAGTAGATTTCCCTTTACACGGGGTCCTTTGATTGCTTGGCGCTTCCTATAGCGCGATCTTGATACTTGAGAAACTGAAGATCTACCGGCTAAGCAATTAATACCGGGATCTTGGATCTGCACTTAGGGTAAGATACTAGGAGGTTGGATCTAGCCAATATATTATCTAGATATTATCAACCACCCTAGATCTATACACCTAACTCGCTATTAATACCGTAGGGCCAATGTAGTTCCCGTTTCCAGGCGCGTAGCGAAGCACTTGTGTCGTACGATGCAAATTCGGTTCTGATTTAATGTTAAGACCTATCCCATCTTGTATCCTATCCTTAACGACACATCGACTGATTACGCTATCCTGATTCTTGTCCTTTCTTGTCCTCACCATCATGGCAGTCGACATCTTTGCAGATCACCCTGGATCTGAACCATAAACATTAGATCAATTGTGATCTGGACCATAAACATCAGATCACAAGTCGCTATGTCGTGATCTGGACTCTTCCATTCACCAATATCGTCATCGGGCCTTGTAATATCCAGATCACATGCTTCACGCATCAGATCACTCCCCAATAGGCTAGATCATACTTGATCCAATTGTGGATCTATCGGACCACCTTGATCTGGTGCTTCCCGGCCGGATCCAACCATAGCACTTTGCGATATGCCTATTAGCAGCTTGTTTAAGCCCAATAGATGCCGCCAGACTCCAGATCACTACTTGATCTAGACAATGTGGGGGAACTCGGATCACTTATATTCAGCTGTGGATCCAGATCCATAGACCTGGATCTAGATTCCGGAGGTAAATCCCAGGCATTAGGTGATCTTGGATCGCATGGATCTAGATCCTTAGATCCCGCAATATAGATCCAAGTTGCATGCATAATAACCTCGTTATCGCCAGTCCTCCACGTCATTCACTTCCACACATTATATCTCCATGTTCATTCCCAGCATATAGACCTCCACTGACGGGTCCCAGATCACCGCTTGATCCCGACGTAATATCTCTAGATCATTGATCATCGAGATCTGGATCCCCAACTGCGGATCGTGGATTCACGTTTCATAGCTTTATATCGTGACAACCAACATTTCGTAAATGCTTAGTGATCCACTTCACCACATATCTGTGCTGAGGCACCTCGGTCCTGGTCGGACCAGCTTCCTATGGTTGAGTTTGCACTCAACAATGCGGTACACGCATCAGCGGGGTTCACCCCGTTCTACTTGAATGGGTTACGACACCCCCAGGTGCCGCTAACCTTGCGGGGAGGCACCGTGGTCTCTATCGTAAGTGGGGGAGAGGCTCAGAAAGCCTTTTCCTCCCAGGTCTCAGTAATTGAGCCCGAGCCTTTAAAAAGACAAATGCCGTCGTTTATAGACGACAGGCTGACGCTGATCAGCCGGGTTAGAAACGCTATGGCGTCAGCCCAAGATAAATTGAAAGCGTATTCTGACAAATAAGTAGAGGAATTTAAACGTGTTTAATGAGGGCGATTTAGGCCTTCTATACACTAAAAATCTATTGCTAAAAGTGGTTAGCTCTGTTGAGAGCAACAAGCTGAAGCACCGCTGTATTGGACCCTTTGCGGTCCTGGCCAGACATGGCGCGGCGTATACCATTGACCTCCCCAAGTCAATGGCGACGCACCCGACGTTCTACGTGGGGCGTCTTAAGCGGTATCACGATCCGCTGGATCCTTCTCCTCGGACGGAGGAAGACCAAGGTGAGAACTCACCTCCTCGAAACGAGGCTGAGTCATCTGGACAACCGGAGCTGCCGGTGTCAAAGTCTGTGAAACTGGTACCCACGCGAGTCATACGAAGGGTATGACGGTACAGAGTGGGAATAACTCGGGTAAGAGCTATACCCATAAGCCGAGTGGTACGAATACCCCTGCGGCTCATAAGAGGGCATCCGACCATGCACCTCATGGCTTAGAACGTCTAAGCCTCGACGGAACTCCTTCACGGCAGCAGCCGGAGCTCGGCGGTCAACACGCCCATGGAGCTCATGAGTCTCACGACCAAGAGCGTCCAAATCTCGACGAAGGACCTCAAGGGTCCCCGGCTTGCCAGCCTGAGAGGCAGCCTGACCACCAGGTCCAAGCCCAAGGGCTATCTCGATCGCATAGACGCGATCTCGAAGTTGACGGACCTCGTCGCTTAACAGGGACCCCACAGAGTCCCGACCCGAAGTTGAGGGTCCAGAGCGATACGGCTGAGAAGGATCCTCGTACTCAAACGCGTGCGAGAACTCCTCCTGCCCTCCTTGATCGGAACGGCGAGCTCCACTACCATGTGGAGCGGGTCGTCCAAGAGCGGCGGCGCTCTGGGAAGCGCCAGCTGCTTGTGAAGTGGCGGGGTTACCCCTCGTCACAGAACTCGTGGGAGCCGGAAGACCGGCTCCGGGTTGACTGCCCGAAGGCTGTTGAGATTTGGGATCTGTAACAGCCGGGGAGTAAGTAGTCCGCGGCTTCTTAGCCGCCTTACGGTGTACGGTCCCTGGGTTGACGGAACCGTACCCGCACTCGTCTTGAGCGCTGGACTTAGACAGCAGTCTAAGTCCCTCCATAACGGAGTGGAGTTGCCGCTTAGCGGTTAAGTGGGCAAACTCAATGCGAAGATCGCACTGGTTCAAGACATAGGACAGCAGACGTTCTCTTCTCGGAGTTCTTTCAACTTGAACTGTGAAGTTCTTTAGAGAAACCCATCTCCAGAACAGGTCTACTGCCTGGGTCTGGGTTGTGGTGTTCTCGGGCTGTACCCAAGGGTACCCCCAGACGGGGAAGAGCCCACCACGGTCTTCCGGTTTCTTACGGAGACTTGTGCAAGCAGCACACACCTAGCGGCCTCGATGTGGTTGACAAAGAGTGGTTCGACTTGAATCAAGGCACGCTCATAGGCGCCACGCGAAGTGCGCCCATGGTTTAGACCACGAGGGGCCTTAAGGTGCTCCAAGAGCATTGGAGACCCAGACCCCGCATCCGGTGTGTAATATCCGCGAGGATACACCGGTGTGGGAGGCACAGGAGTGCCTTGCAGTTGAGCAGCTTGATAGCGCTCCTGCTGCTCATCGAGATCGTTTGAGATCTCTTGGGGCTCGGAGACAGCCCCCTCCTCTTCCTCCTCGTCTGGGGAGTCGAACAGGGATTTGAATCCCTTTGCGATTGAAGGCTCTCTGACGTAGGAGAGCCAGGGGCTGCGCGCTTCTTAGCAGCAGCAGCACCCTCACCAGCCCGTTTTGAAGAAGCTGCTTTCGCAGCTTGGGCTCGAGCCTTACCTTCGGTCAAGGTAAGGTTCTTGGCAGGCGAGCTCGTCGAAGCTGCCTTGCCTCAGATGATTCAGCATCATCAACAGGAGCGTCCTGTGAAGGAGCGTCCTGTGCAGGAGCTTCCTGTGAAGGAGCATCCTGAGAAGGAGCATCCTGAGAAGAAGATGGATCCTTAGAGGATCCAGGAGAGTCCTCGTCAGACTCTGATCCCGTGATGATAGGGATGTTAAACTCCGGGGACTCTGACCCAGGACTGTGGTCCCGATAGGCGAACCGAGGATTCGGCCTATCGTCGGGTGACAGGGAGCGCGAGCGACTGCGTCGCGAACTCCCTTCTTGGCTGGCAGCAGCAGCGGTGCGCTTGCTGGCTGCCTCGGAAGCCGCCTTGCGGGCTTCCTTGCGCGGAGCGGCCTTGTCTTTCGACTTGGCCTTAGCTCTTAGACCTCGCGGTCTTAGACTTAGAAGGCGCCGAAGCGCCGTGGGTGCTTGCCTTCTTAGGCATCTTTAAAGAGGTTGACGTGGAAACCTCGGGTGCTTGGCACGAGCGCAAAAGGCTTAATGAAAGCCTTAACCCTTTCGCGGTGAAATGGCGCAAAAATCGCCCTTTTAGATGGTTTCCAAAACACGGTACGAAATACCTCTCTAAAAGGGCGATTTTTTCGCCCTTTTACTAAAGTTAAACTAAATATATACCTTCTTTTGAGACATATGAAATACGGTACGATTGCGTAATCATCATGTAATCATACACAATAATGCAGTTAAGTCAAATGTGTACAATCGTATGCACCAGCAAATCCAAACAAATCACAGTAGATCGCATGTATCATTAGACATACCAGACCAGTACCGTGAATTCATTAACCCTTTTGCGAGCCATTTATATAAACTATAGTATACAAATCTAAGATATTTGCTTCTCAAATGGCGCATTTTTCGCCCTTTAATGAATTACGGCACCGCGAAAGGGTGAAAGGGCGAAAAATGCGCCCTTTGGGAAGCAAATATCTTAGATTTGTATACTATAGTTGAGATAAATGGCTCGCGAAAGGGTTAAAGCCACAACGGTGGCTCGTCGATGGGTATCGACAAGGACAGGAAAGAGAGTGGATCTCTCTTTCTAGCTCCTCATTGGTTGGGGTGTTTCCAACCTAAGTGGGGGAGGATGTAACGGGGTTACATGAAAGGGGTACCCTAGAAAGGGTACCGCCTTTAGAAGTAGATACCCTTATGTGGGTATTTGTTTTAATACTCTTTTGAAGTAGTGTGGTCCACACCACCCACGAGTGAGTATCTAAAACGAATACTCCCAGAAGTATATCTACTTCTAGAGGCGGTACCCTAGCTGGGGTACCCCTCATGTAACCCCGTTACATCCTCTCCCACTTAGGTTGGATTTTCACCCAATCAGAATGAGGCAAATGTCAACCCTTCACATTTCACTAGAAGAGTCGAAATTCTTCGACGGGCCGTCGAGCTCTTGCGCTACGGCTCCCTGCTCTCACAGAGCTCCAGGCACGTTGCCATTACGTCCCCAAGGTCACCTCAGAGCATGCCCCGAAGGGGAAGCTCAAGTGGCGCCTCTGCGCCCACAAAGACAAAGGCGGCGAAGCCAAAGTGAAAGACGGCTAAGCCTCGCGGCAAAGCCAAGACATCATTTGATGCCATTGCAAAAGCAAAAAAGGTGCAAGATGCACCTGACGTGGCAGCAAGTGTGGTGTAGCGGGATCAGCAAAATCTGCGAGGTTGCTAGATCCGACTTCCCACCAATGCCCGGACACCGACTAACGAAGGGGGTCCTCCGATGATCCGTGATCTGCTGAACTTGCTCACCTTGTGTACCCGTCGGTTGGGCTGGATCTTCCTCTCTTGGTGACTGCTAAGTTGCTCGATCGGTGTTAGTTGAACGTCTTGGCGTGACGTTGGGGTCGTAGAGTAGCGTGGAAGTCTTCACACCACTCGCCAGTAGTAGATCCGGAGTCCAAGCGATTAGATCGAGCTTGGATCCGGCGGCCTAGATCGGGATCCGGCCTTGTAGCAATTCCTTTAGTGTTGTTCTCCCCTTACTGGAGGGTCTTTAGTTGCTTGACGCTTCCAATAGCGTGATCTTGATATTTGAGAAACCGAGGATCTACCGGCTAAGCAATTAATACCGGGATCCTGGATTTGCACTTAGGGTAAGATACTAGGAGGTTGGATCTAGCCAATATATTATCTAGATATTATCAACCACCCTAGATCTATACACCTAACTCGCTATTAATACCGTAGGGCCAATGTAGTTCCCATTTCCAGGCGCGTAGCGGAGCACTTGTGTCGTACAATGTAAATTCGGTTCTGATTCAATGTTAAGACGTATCCCATTGTGACGGGGTCACACGAGCACCTTGCTTAGAGGAAGCGTGCTATTAAGAGTATACAAACTCTAAGTGAACGGCGGTTCACTAGTCCCTGGTCTGAGGGGACTTAATCAGGTTAGCGTAAGTTTTAGACTGATTTATTTATAGTTAATTAGGTTCATTTGGCCTGTAAAACAAACTCCTAATTAACTATACTTTAACCCAATTATGCATATAAAAGGTAGGTTTAATGTTATTGGTTGGCCCTCAGCCACCGAACCTACGTGGTAGTTGTGTGGCTCACACCACAGTGTGGTCCACACCACTCCAACAGAGTATTAAAACAAATACCCACAGAAGTATATCTACTTCTAAAGGCGGTACCCTTTCTGGGGTACCCCTTTCGTGTAACCCCGTTACATCCTCCCCCACTTAGGTTGGAAACACCCCCAACCAATGAGGAGCTAGAAAGAGAGATCCACTCTCTTTCCTGTCCTTGTCGATACCCATCGACAAGCCACCGTTGTGGCTTTGAGGCTTTCATTCAGCCTTTCGCCCTTTCGCCAGAACCAGAGGTTTCCACGTCAACCTCCTTCAAGATGCCTAAGAAGGCAAGCACCCACGGCGCTTCGGCGCCTTCTAAGTCTAAGACCGCGAGGTCTAAGAGCTAAGGCCAAGTCGAAAGACAAGGCCGCTCCGCGCAAGGAAGCCCGCAAGGCGGCTTCCGAGGCAGCCAGCAAGCGCACCGCTGCTGCTGCCAGCCAAGAAGGGAGTTCGCGACGCAGTCGCTCGCGCTCCCTGCCACCCGACGATAGGCCGAATCCTCGGTTCGCCTATCGGGACCACAGTCCTGGGTCAGAGTCCCCGGAGTTTAACATCCCTATCATCACGGGATCAGAGTCTGACGGGGACTCTCCTGGATCCGCTAAGGATCCATCTTCTTCTCAGGATGCTCCTTCACAGGAAGCTCCTGCACAGGACGCTCCTTCACAGGACGCTCCTGTTGATGATGCTGAATCATCTGAGGCAAAGGCAGCTTCGACGAGCTCGCCTGCCAAGAACCTTACCTTGACCGAAGGTAAGGCTCGAGCCCAAGCTGCGAAAGCAGCTTCTTCAAAACGGGCTGGTGAGGGTGCTGCTGCTGCTAAGAAGCGCGCAGCCCCTGGCTCTCCTACGTCAGAGAGCCTTCAATCGCAAAGGGATTCAAATCCCTGTTCGACTCCCCAGACGAGGAGGAAGAGGAGGGGGCTGTCTCCGAGCCCCAAGAGATCTCCAATGATCTCGATGAGCAGCAGGAGCGCTACCAAGCTGCTCAACTGCAAGGCACTCCTGTGCCTCCCACACCGGTGTATCCTCGCGGATATTACACACCGGATGCGGGGTCTGGGTCTCCAATGCTCTTGGAGCACCTTAAGGCCCCTCGTGGTCTAAACCATGGGCGCACTTCGCGTGGCGCCTATGAGCGTGCCTTGATTCAAGTCGAACCACTCTTTGTCAACCACATCGAGGCCGCTAGGTGTGTGCTGCTTGCACAAGTCTCCGTAAGAAACCGGAAGACCGTGGTGGGCTCTTCCCCGTCTGGGGGTACCCTTGGGTACAGCCCGAGAACACCACAACCCAGACCCAGGCAGTAGACCTGTTCTGGAGATGGGTTTCTCTAAAGAACTTCACAGTTCAAGTTGAAAGAACTCCGAGAAGAACGTCTGCTGTCCTATGTCTTGAACCAGTGCGATCTTCGCATTGAGTTTGCCCACTTAACCGCTAAGCGGCAACTCCACTCCGTTATGGAGGGACTTAGACTGCTGTCTAAGTCCAGCGCTCAAGACGAGTGCGGGTACGGTTCCGTCAACCCAGGGACCGTATACCGTAAGGCGGCTAAGAAGCCGCGGACTACTTACGCCCCGGCTGTTGATCCCAAATCTCAACAGCCTTCGGGCAGTCAACCCGGAGCCGGTCTTCCGGCTCCCACGAGTTGTGGTGTTGCACAACGCACAAATCCGTCAGATGTGGGTAAATATCACGCAACCACAACAATCGCCGAGTTAGGTCGGCGTTTGTTGGCCTGCGCTGGGTTGTCCCCTTGCGGTTCGGCCCTTCCGGGACAGCTGGTGTCTCGCTTCCGCCGAGTACCAACCAACCAAGCCAGCCAATAATATGGTATCCCGTGCCATCCACCAAAGGATGGACGACGGCGCGTTAGCGCTTTTACGGGTCGCCGAGGCAAAGGCTACTCGGCTGAAAGAGTAACGGTACCCGGGCTGTACGGTATACCGACCCGCCGAGCTCGGCGGGTTTGTTCTTCGCGCTTGGCGAGACACGCCCTTCCCCGGGCCAACCTAATCTCTTGGCGCTACCAGTCAGAACTCTACAAGCTATGCCTCTCGAGTTCTGACGGCAGACATAATCCGGCCCGTGCAGGGACTTACCGGAAGAGTGTACACGTGTTCTGGACCTAGAAAACTCTGCTCTGTTTAATACTAGGGGCTTAAGCCCCTTTTCTGATTCCTAATTGGTTCCTATACAAATATCTAGTGAAATAGAGTCGTTATAGATCTCGCCGACCTTTCAGCCCAGTCGATGCGACTGTTCCCGGCTCTCCCGATGGTCGTTAGTCCCTGCGCCTGGTCGCATCTTCTTCCGGTAGCTCTGAAGGTACCGTAGCCGAGTCCGTGGACTCGGCTTTCCCCTTTAAGAGGTCTTCAGCCGAGTCCGTACCGTAGACCACCGCTCCTAAGCTGCTTTTAAAGCCGAGCTCTGGTGCGTCGCAATCTTGTACCGTAGGCCACGGCTCCTTAGACTCAGCCAAGGGCCAAACTTGATGTTCGCTACATCACAACTGCCCCGGTTATGATACGAGCCGAGGTGGTGAGTGTCAAAACCCATCTTTTTCACTCTCTCAAGTATCGACTCACCACCGTTGGCTCCGTTCTTCGCTTCCTCCAAGTCATGGCGGCTCCACCAGCTCCACAGCCTTCACAGGCACGGCTCTGCTGTCGCCTCAGCACTCTCGTTCATCCACTAATATGTCAGGTTCTTCCACAGGCTCCAATTGTTCCTGTTACTTCCGCCGAGCATGGTTCGGAGGCGTCCGCTGAGCTGCCGGTTAGAGGGGCCAGCGCTCTTGGGGTCGGCAGTGATCGAGATAACTCGGTCATTGACCTGACAACTTCATTGGAGACTGGTCCTGGTTCTGGGGCGTCTTCTCGCACGTCCTCCCCTCGTCAGCCGAGCTCGCCGGGCGACACCACTTCGGACGCCACCATTAAGTCCAACTCGGTCAGCGTGGCTACCATGGACCCGGTATCTACTCTCGTGACGGAACAAGGCGATGGTCATCACAACGAGCACATTCAGTTGGCTCGGTTGATCGCCCTCGCTCTGACTCAGCCACCTGATCTGTCTGACTCGACTCAGCGCCAGGCTACCCTCCACGCCAAGTCAGCTGGTGCTCTGGTGGACATCCTTCGAGGTCAATATCAGCCTCCCAACTCGTCCGCCGAGTTAGCTCAGCTGCGAGTTGATTTACACTCGGCTAAGGCATCCTACGCCTCCCTCCAGAAGCGGCTGGGCTCTTCGCTGGACCAGGTTGCTCAGCTGAAGCTGCAGCTTGAGACATCCGAGCGAGAGTACCACCTCTGGAAGCGTGAGGT
The DNA here is from genome assembly GCA_008079305.1 of Phytophthora palmivora. Lineage (NCBI taxonomy): Eukaryota > Oomycota > Peronosporomycetes > Peronosporales > Peronosporaceae > Phytophthora > Phytophthora palmivora. Next base: position 12,179 of record VOQZ01002280.1, read on the forward strand.
TGACAAATCAGTTGGTCTGGTCACTTCCCTCCGGAAGGCTTTAAATGCCTCCGGAGCTGAGCTCAAGTAGGCTAGGACTGCCCAGACAGCTGAGGCCACCGTTACTCAGTCCGCTCTCCATGCAGCCGAGCTCATGATCAAGAGCCGAGACGAGGACATTACGGCGCTCTCCAGGTCGATCGTCGAGCGGGATGAGGCCTACAAGATCCTCCAAGGCGTCTCGGCCAAGCATTTCCAGCAGCTTCAGGAAATCGTGCTGTCGTTGGATGATGATGGCTCCTACAAGCTTCGCCACGCGAAGAAGATTATCGACGAGATGCGGGAGACTATCCTCCGCCAGAAGAGGGTCATCAGTCGGCAAAGGTTTGTACCCATGCATGATCCTCACATGGCTGCAGCGGCTGGAGCTGGCCTGGACGTTCCTGGAATGGATCCGGCTTCGCTCAAACTGAACGCTCGGCTTTGCCGTCTGCTAGCCGAGCGTTTTCCGGAGGTCATGCGGATTCCGGACGGTGAAGACCGGTTCATGGAGTTGCGCATCTGCTCGCGACAATCCGGCTCGGTTGGTGTTCAGACCTCAGCTTCCGACTCAGCTGCTGTTCCTACGCTAGGTACGGGCTCGGCGGCAGCTTTACTGCCGAGTTCCAGCTCGGCGAGTACTCAAGTCCCGCTTCGCCACCGCCCTTCACGGTCGATTGAAGCTCTCCGCCGAGTTCGGAAGGATAAACTCACGCCATCCCAGCGCTTGCGCGTACTGGCGAACCCTGAGTCGGCTACAGCTGCAGGTCCTCGCAAACGGAAGGTTGCTCTTCGACCTTTGCAGCCTTATGGCCAGCCATTACCTGGAGAGGACGGGTACGAAGAGGCTGCCGCCCTTATCGGCACTCCGGACGATCGCTTGTTGGCGGCTTCGGACAGTGAGCTGACGGTTCCACCAGCTCGACCACTCCCTCGTCGTAGGAAGATGGCGGCGATCTCCACTTCTTCGTCCCACACGGCTCTGTCCGCCGAGTCGATTGGTGGCGCAGGCCAGGAAGTGAATCCTGACCATGATTTCGAGGATGCTCCCGGTGTAGTGTAATCAAGTTCGGTTGCATCGATATCTTCAGCCTTACCAGCCGAGTCGACTGCTGTGTCAACTCGGCCAAGCACTCCTCCACCTTCCTCGTTGTCAACGAGCACACCTCCAGCGATGGCAGTACCGAGCACACCCTCAGTGGTAGTCTCCATTGTCCCTCCGGCTCCTACGCCGAGTTCCGGGACTCCACTCAAGGCCCCGGTATCATTGTCGGCTCAGCCTAGCTCGGCTAACAGCTCATTGCGAGTGCCGTCGAGTTCAGTAGCTCGTCTCCTGGCTTGTAAGAGTCGCCCGGTGGTGCCATCTCGAGTAGCAGCTGCTCCTGCTGGGTTAACGTCGCCGTCCGGTCGCCCTCTCCGTCCTGCTGCGGCTACAGCCCGCCAAGTTAATGCCCAGTTGTTGGAGAACCTCGGGACTTCAGACACTCTGGCCCTCGGTGTTGGAGATGGATTGTCCGGGGCTGTGGGGACTCAGCCGAATTCATCCGGATCAGTTTCGCACCCGCTTGAGCTATCTAGCGACTCGGCGGATGATGATCAACTCGGTTCGGCTGATTCGGCGGTTGGTGCTTCGACCACTGCTGGTGATGCCCCTGCCGAGCCTGCTTCGACTACTGCGAAGCTTTCACGCCTCACCCAGCTATTTGGGTCAGAGGATGAGAGTGACAGCGGTAACAGCGGTGATTCGGGCTCGGCTGATGGGCCTCTTACACCTGTCATGACTTCGTCCGGTCCGCCTCAAGGCAAAGTCCAGAGTTACTTGGCTGCTGGCCAAGTTCCTCCCGGACCGCCTGCTGCTTCTGCTCCAGCTGGACTCCCTTCTTCCCCTTCTCCAACCACGAAACACCGGAAAGGGAAGAAGAAACACAAGCATAAGCACAAGCACAAGGCCAACTCCAAGCACAAGCACAAAGGCAAGCGCGAAGACCGCCACCATGGAACCAAATCCCAAGCTAAGCGCCCGCGCTCGCCCTCACCGGGGGAACCGAGTGCATCTGATTCTGGTGCTCCGCTCAAAAAACACAAGGTCTCGGCTCGTTCCCGGCGGCTGCTAACTCGGCTTCCAGCCCCGCACCTCCTCCGAACTCGGCTGGTGGCTCTGGGGCTTCTCCAAACTCGGCTAGTGTGACCCTTCCGTCCCAGTTAAGTGTTTCGATCGCTGTGCTCCGTACGAGGGCTATGCAGTCGGTATCCCGCGACTCCCGGATCACTCCCCAGTTAGCTCGATTACGGGACTTGCCTTTCTTCCACGCCGGGTCTCGGCGTTGTTGGTTGAAGATTTTGAGCCATCAGTCAGGGAGAGTTCCGATGGAGCCTCACGGTGCTCGATCTCGAGTTCGAGTGACGTTGTCTACACTAGCCGGGATATGGGCGTTCGTGGATGTCTTTAACCCACAGCATCCCTTCCAACAGTTGAGGCGCATGCTCCCTGACACACCATCGTTCTTTTCGCCCACTGTGTTGGAAGATGCCCGGACTCGGCTGACTTCTCACGCTCGGCCGTCGTCACTGATGGAGATACTCGGTGATCTGTGGGTTCGGCTCCGTGGCGATTTACCATCCGGTGATCCCAGCTCGACGGCTGACTTGGCCAAATTCACTCGCCACTTTGTGGCCATGTGTGAACGTACCCACTGGCTCGTGGAGGCTAGTGTCCTTATCGGGCTCCATCCATCTTTTGATCCGAGCATCTTCCCTGAGGAGCTCGCCGAGATTCATGGCGTTTGGACCCAATATCGGTTGGAACGCAAGCGTCGAGGCGATGGGCTCCGTGCCTTGATTGCCACCGCTGCGGATGGATTGTACTCGGCTGTGACATCTTGGTCAGCGGACGGGACCCCGACTCCGCTTGCCGACGCCGAGTTGTATTTCGATCCATCCGTTCCATTATATCCTCTGGTGAACCTGCCCTGGGTTCCCGATAGCGCTCTCTGGTCTGAGGAGGTTCTGGCGGTGGATCACCATGAACCTTGGCGAACTTGGTGGTTACTTGACCCGGCTCGCCATCCCTTCAATACTTGTTTCCGTGCGAGGAACCCAGAGTTCATGATTTTCGCTCCAAAAGGCATGGACCCGCAAGTGGTTGAAGGTTCTGTTGATGATGACGTGGATCTAGCCGAGCCAGTTCCCGCTCAGCCGAGTTCGACTCGCGCGTACCGCTCAGGGATCTTCATATTTGAAGATCTTGATGATAACGGGGTAAGTTCAACTCGGCCCAGCTCACCACCGGAGCCTTCGGATGACGGTCTTGGGTCTCCAAACCTCAGGGGTGCGTCGCCCACAACTTCTCTGTTCGGACCCGACTCTCCGGTTTCGTCGGCTGGGCTTCTGCCACCAGCGGTGACCGACTCGGCTATTGGCAATACTGTTCCGTCAACGAGCTCGGCTATTGAACTTCTAGCCTCGGTCGCTCAGACTGTTGCTGCCCAGCCGCCGAGTAGTCACCTTCCAGACGACTCAGCTACCCCGGATCCGTCGTGGTTGCAGGAAATTTAGTTTAGGCTCCATCTTCATATCTCTTCCATTTCGTAAATATAATCATATATAGTTTGATGCAGTAGCATTTCGCCCAGCTCAGCCTGCTATCTTCACTGAGCTGGCCGGGTTCTCCCAGTGCAATGGATTGTTATTCTTCATCTGCAACTTGCACCACTTGCAGACGATTTTCCCGTTTCTTTTGATGCAAACAATTAAAGAGTAACCCTCCACTAGACAAATTCGACAAAGGTTCCCAACTTGGCTCTTCATAGCCGACCCACTTCACTTTGAACCTTCGCTCATTCCTTGCTGTACTTGTGGATAGTGGAAACTCGTCGTCCTAAATGGCTTCGACTTCATACTGACTGGCGCCTTCATCAGGTTCCCAGCTGTCTTCTGGAAGCAATTCTTCATCAAAGTCGAACCGTTGATCTTCTTCGAGCTCGGCTATAAGCCGAGTCGTGGGTCTCTTCTCGGTGTCAGCCACTTTCTTCAACCGAGACACATGGATCACCGGGTAAAACCTATATCCGCACTTGTCTGGCAATTCTAACTCGTACGCAAACTCCTCAACTTTCCTCTTCACTATGAATGGGCCATGCCATCTGTGCGCGAGTTTCTTAGTAAGCCCTTGCTTCACTCGTTCCATGGATAACCACACTTGGTCACCCTCTCTGAACAGCGACTTTGTAGACTCGGCTGGGATTCCGCCGACTCGGCCGAAGCTCCTCCCAACTCAGCGGTTTCCGAATTGCTTCTAGCTTGAGGCGTGGCTCGCCGTTAAACTCGGCTCAGCGACTCATTATGCTCGTTTGCTCGGCGGGCTTTCTCTTTTAACTGATACTCAGCCGCTGAACGTAGTGCGACTACCCTTTGTCAGTTTGCTTCTCGGCGCTACTCGGCTGGAGTGGCCAAATCAGCCGGGCTATTTTGACCGTGCCTGACTGATTCCGTCATAGCCTTCATCGTTGATCGCGCATCCCAGCCATCTACCAGGTAAAATGGGGTTTCCTGCCGAGTAGAGTCTCTTGAGTTGTTGATTGCGTATACCATCTTCTCGGCTATATCATCCCAGTCAGCTTGTAATGGATCTTCCACGTAAACCCGCACTGTCTGGATCATCGTTTTAACTGATCGCTCTTGTTGACCGTTAGCTTGTGGTCTGTAACTCAGCGTGGCTCTTGACCTTGACTGCATCATCTCTGAGAACTTCTGGAACACCTCACTCATGAACCTGGGGTCTCTGTCATGACGAACCAGGGACGGAGCACCAAACCTCCGGAAGACACTTTCTTCAAATACTTTCGCCACTTCCAGTGCCCCTGTCTCGGCCATTGCCTTCGCTATCACGAACCCCGTGAAGTGATCTTGAAACAGTAATAGAGCTGTGTTGCCCCGCCGAGTTCGTGGGAGCGGTATTACAAAATCCATCGACACTATATGGAATGGTCGGTCCGATACGATGTTCCCTGGAGAGTAACCCTTGAGATGAGGTTTGCTCTTGCTGGTACAACAGTCTTCGCATGACTGGACGTGCTGTGCCACATCAGCATACAATCCAATCCAGTAGTAGTCAGATTTGACGCGGTGGTAGGTCCGCACAATACGGTGGTGACCTCCTTCCACCGAGTTATGGCAGTTCTGCAGGACTTCATCGACCATGGTGGTCGGAACCACTAGTCTAAGATTCAGACTCGGCTCGTCATCTCCACCCCGTCGGCGACTTCGATTATGACGATATACTTGTCCATTTTCGCTGAGTACAGAATCGTCAGCCACTTTACCGTCATTTATAACTCGGCGAAATGACAGTTGACTCAGCTCGCCTCTCAGGTAAGCTTTGAGATCTACCCACCGTAGTTCTTCATCTTAGGCTCTGTCAATGCGTCGTCATCGATCAGCTTGGACGACCACCGGGTCAATATCATTAGCGCTTGGTGCCATTGAGTCGCCGACTCGACTTCGTCTGCTTGTGAACTCGGCTATGCGTCCCCGAACTCGGCTTCACCACTGGTTTCAATTCGACTAGCTGGCTGACGTGTTTGGATCTCCGGTTCACTGTACAGGTCGGGTTCTGGCGCTTCCGGTCGAGTCGAGTCTTCCTCATTTGCTGGTAACGGCTTGTTTGTTTCCTTTCTTTCATCATCTTCGAAACGGACTCGGCGTACCTGGCTACGAGTAATCGGACACGCAATCAGACCTTCCTCGCATTCGTCAGTGCTGTCACCGACCACAAACAAAATCTCTGGTTTCCGATTCATCGTCTTCAACTCGGCTTTCGCTCGGCAATCAGAACTACTCGGCTAAATTGGGTTTCCCAGGGTTTTGTGGCCATTGAGTCGGCAGCCGAGTTGTATAGTCGTATCACATGTAGGTATTTGACCGAATTCAATTTTTTTGTCAATTCTTTGTGGCGTGCCAACTCGACTTGAAGTGTTTCCTTCTTGCAGGCTATCACCCCCATGGATTGCTGGTTTGCAAGCCGCGAGTCGCCCACGATCACCAAATCTGTCACACCACGGTCGATAGCTGCTTTCACTCCATTGTTCATCCCTGTGTACTCGGCTAAATTGACCGTGGTCGATGAGAGGTACGCACTCGCAGCGATCTCAATGTCCCACTCAGGTAAGCGCCACAATATCCATAAACAGCTGCCATAGCGCCATTCTTTTCCGTCTTCGCCGATCCATCAAAGGACAGTACGTGCCCCTTATAGTGTCGTGGTAGTTTAGCATACAGGAGCTCAGGGTCCATCCAGACAGTAGCCGAGTTCTTCGACGGCGGGGCAATGTGCTCCAGTGACTCGTCTAACCCCACGTGCGGGTTTATTGACGCTTGCAACAATTGGACGAAGTCGACATCACGTTCACGTACTCTCTTTATCTTCAGATGGTAGGGTGATAATAGCACAGCGAAACTTACAGCTCGGCCATATAACGTCGTGGACTGGAAGACCCATTCATGTTGAGAATCGGGTGTACACATGTAGTACCTTGCCTGCCAGCAGTGTATGGCATGTTTTCAGTAGCTGGAGGAGTGCTAACACTTCTTTCTCAGCTGGATGATAATTCACTTCGTTTTCCTTCAACACCCTGCCGCAAAATCGTACGGGGTGCACCTTGTCATCATGCATCTGCATCAGTGTGCTGCTTAATGCCCAATTGTTGGCAAAAAGCATGATGTGAACCTCTTTAGCCGAGTCGAAATGGCGTAGAATTGGTGCAGTTGTCACTCGGCTTTTTAACCCGGCGAAAGCTGCTTGAGAGGCCGACAAGTCTTTGTTACCTTCGAAATTGCTGTCCTTCAGCTGATAGAGTACTGCCCCGTACACAGCCAGGTTTTGAATGAACCTGCCATAGTAGTTCAGTGCCCCTAGAAATGCTTGTATGCCTTTCTTCGATTTCGGGAATGGGAGCTCGGTTATTGTAAGAGTTTTCTTTGGGTCAGCTCGTATTCCCTCGGAGGTTACTTCATGTGACAGGAAATCAACCTTGGGCTGCACAAATATGCTTTTCGAAAAGCTGACACTGATCCTGCACTCGGCTAGCCGAGTCAGCAGCCTATCCAATGTTTCCAGACACCCATCGAAAGTTGCTCCCCCAAAGCAAATGTCATCCACAAACGACCGCCGTGTAAACACGGGCGTCAAAGCCGATTGGTCGAGTTCTCCACACGTGAACATATCGCCTTCAGGGCTGTCAATCAATTCTTGGAGCGGATCAAGCTCGGCTAAAGCTCGGTTGTCAGCCGCAAATTTGGTCAACGAACTCGGCGGTTGGGTTGGGTCACCCCCTTGACTCTATCGCTGAGTTGCCGCTACTTCTTCTGCTCGGCGGATCCTTCTAGCGAACTCCGACCATCCACCTTTCGGTTGGACATACTCCCATAATGCGTTATCAATCATTCTTTGGTATATCATGGGGGCGTTCTTCAACCCAAACGGCATACGTAACCATTCAAAGTGCCCTAAGGCACACACGAAAGCTGAGATCCGCCGAGCTCGGCTGGTCATCATCACTGCCCAAAAACCGCTAGCCGCGTCCAATGAGCAAAACCACAGGTATTTCTCCAACTCCGAGAGTAAATCATCCACTAATGGCATCGCATATTCAATAATCATCGTAATTGCATTCACCTTCTTGTAGTCGATACACAATCTGATATCCACACCGTTCTTCTTGAGGACGATAACAATGGGCGAGGCCCATGGACTCTTCGAAAATGATACCAATTTTGCTCGTAACAGTCCCTTGAGCTACTCGTATAGTGGTTTCAAGTACTTCAGTGCTACCCGCCGAGCTCTCTGCTTGATAGGTGGTGGTCGCCTACATCAATATCGCACACAACTCCGTAGGCTGGCGGAGGTAAGGCGTTACCACTGGATATCATTTTCTGCTTATTCCGTTTCAGTAGCTCAGTCAGCCGAGTTGCTTGCTCAGGAGTGTGGGCTGAACATTTCATATTAGTTCCATTATAGTCAAGTTCGGTAGGCACTTCCTCACTGATATCGGGTAGGAAAGCCAATTTGTGAGCGTAATCATCCAGATGAAGCGTCTCTCCTTTCCTCTCAAAGTGGGTGAACCGGTGATCGGACTCGGCTACAGGTTCACCATCACTAGCACTTGCTGCTGCAGCAAGAAATCGCAGCCGAAGGCCTTCTTCAGGGTTGTTAGCTGTTGTATCTTCGGTCGCTTCCAGTACATCAGAGTCGTCATTCCCTTCATTAGGCGAGTCGGCTTGACCTTCCAAACAGGTTCCGGACATATCCAGCTGAGTCAGGTGAGACTCCGCATCTCTCACTTCCCATATGACACCTTGTTTGTTTCGACATTCACTCAAAGGCTCCTTAGCCGAGTTAATTCCTTCCCACTCAGCTAACCCATCCGGATCATCTGAGTCAATTCCCTTCGACTCGGCTATGATTCTCGGTGTATCGCCACATAGAACTCACCGCCGAGACGTTTGCACCAGTGTCCAGCAATATTTTTACTCGCCTGTCATTCACAGCGCCCATTACGAGTGCGCGCATCCGAACTCGGCGGTCAAACTTCTGTGACGACCACCAGCCGAGTCGCTCACTCCGAAGTAACTTCACCACTCGCGGTCTAGGTGTCACACCATCATGACGTCGAGTCGCCGGTGCACTCACCATCGCCGAGTCGTCTTCATCCGACTCCTCGGATCCACATTCATTACCGTCGCTATCACTCATTCCTTCGTCCGTCCCAACCGATCCCTCGGGCCATCCTGCTTCCCCTACGAAGGCGAACACAAAGTTCGCCTCCACCACAGGTTCAGCTGACTGTGGCAGCCCGGAACCATATTGCTGTCGTTCTCTCGAGGTATTTCGGCGATCTCGTCCCTCAGTCGGTCCTCTGAATGGTCTAGCCGAGTTCCTCGGGGTCCTAGCCGAGTCGCCTCGGTCACTGGTGAACCCGGCATCAACATAATCAGTGTCATCTTCCGACTCGGCGTCCGCATCCTCACCATATGCAATATATCCATCGGAGTTGTGACGGGGTCACACGAGCACCTTGCTTAGAGGAAGCGTGCTATTAAGAGTATACAAACTCTAAGTGAACGGCAGTTCACTAGTCCCTGGTCTTAGGGGACTTAATAGCCAGTTTAGAGTAGATTTTAGACTGATTTATTTGTAGTTAATTAGGTCCATTTGGCCTGTAATACAAACTCCTAATTAACTATACTTTAATCTAATTATGCATATAAAAGGTAGGTTTAATGTTATTGGTTGGCCCTCAGCCACCGAACCTACGTGGTAGTAGTGTGGTCCACATCATAGTGGGGTCCACACCACTCACAACAGAGTATCTAAAACGAATACTCACAGCAGTATATCTACTTCTAAAGGTGGTACCCTTTCTAGGGTACCCCTTCATGTAACCCCGTTACATCCTCCCCCACTTAGGTTGGAAACACCCCCAACCTATGAGGAGCTAGAAAGAGAGATCCACTCTCTTTCCTGTCCTTGTCGATACCCATCGACAAGCCACCGTTGTGGCTTTGAGGCTTTCATTCAGCCTTTCGCGCTTTCGCCAGAACCAGAGGTTCCCACGTCAACCTCCTTCAAGATGCCTAAGAAGGCAAGCACCCACGGCGCTTCGGCGCCTTCTAAGTCTAAGACCGCGAGGTCTAAGAGCTAAGGCCAAGTCGAAAGACAAGGCCGCTCCGCGCAAGGAAGCCCGCAAGGCGGCTTCCGAGGCAGCCAGCAAGCGCACCGCTGCTGCTGCCAGCCAAGAAGGGAGTTCGCGACGCAGTCGCTCGCGCTCCCTGTCACCCGACGATAGGCCGAATCCTCGGTTCGCCTATCGGGACCACAGTCCTGGGTCAGAGTCCCCGGAATTTCACATTCCTATTATCACGGGATCAGAGTCCGGCGGGGACTCTCCTGGATCCGCTAAGGATCCACCTTCTTCTCAGGATGTATCCTCACAGGATGCTCCTGCACAGGATGCTCCTTCGCAGGACGCTCCTGTTGATGATGCTGAGTCATCAGAGGCAAAGGCAGCTTCAACGAGCTCGCCTGCCAAGAACCTTACCTTGACCGAAGGTAAGGCTCGAGCCCAAGCTGCGAAAGCAGCGTCTCCAAAACGGGCTGTTGAGGGCGCTGCTGCTGCTAAGAAACGCGCAGCCCCTGGCTCTCCTACGTCAGAGCCTTCTATCGCTAAGGGATTTAAATCCCTGTTCGACTCCTCAGACGAGGAGGAAGAGGAGGGGGCTGTCTCTGAGCCCCGAGAGATCTCCAACGATCTCGATGAGCAGCAGGAGCGCTATCATGCTGCTCAACTGCAAGGCACTCCTGTGCCTTCCACGCCGGTGTATCCTCGCGGATACTACCCACCGGATGCGGGGTCCGGGTCTCCAATGTTCTTGGAGCACCTCAAGGCCCCTCGTGGTCTAAACCATGGGCGCACTTCGCGTGGCGCCTATGAGCGTGCCTTGGTTCAAGTCGAACCTCTCTTTGTCAACGACATTGAGGCCGCTAGGTGTGTGCTACTTGCACCACACCGAATTCCTCTCAAGGAATTCACTAGTCTTCGCGAGAAATCCGAAGACCGTGGTGGGCTCTTCCCCGTGTGGGGCTACCCTTGGGTACAGCCCGAGAACACCACAACCCAGACCCAGGCAGAAGACCTGTTCTGGAGATGGGTTTCTCTAAAGAACTTCACAGTTCAGGAGTTGAAAGAACTCCGGGAAGATCGCCTGCTGTCCTATGTCTTGGACCAGCGAGATCTTCGTATTGAGTTTGCCCACTTAGTCGCTAAGCGGCAACTCCACTCCGTGATGGAGGGACTTAGGCAGCAGTCTAAGTCCAGCGCTCAAGATGAGCGCGGGTACGGTTCCGTCAACCCAGGGACCGTACACCGTAAGGCGGCTAAAAAGCCGCGGACTACTTACGCCCCGGCTGTTGATCCCAAATCTCAACAGCCTTCGGGCAGTCAACCCGGAGCCGGTCTTCCGGCTCCCACGAGTTCTGTGACGAGGGGTAACCCCGCCACTTCACAAGCAGCTGGCGCTTCCCAGAGCGCCGCCGCTCCTGGACGACCCGCTCCACATGATAGTGGAGCTCGCCGTTCCGGTCAAGGAGGGCAGGAGGAGCTCTCGCACGCGTTTGAGTACGCGGCTCCTTCTCAGCCGTATCCTTCTGGACCCTCATCTTCGGGTCGGGACTCTGTGGGGTCCCTATTAAGTGACGAGGTCCGTCAACTTCGAGATCGCGTCTATGCGATCGAGATAGCCCTTGGGCTTGGACCTGGTGGTCAGGCTGCCTCTCAGGCTGGCAAGCCGGGGACCCTTGAGGTCCTTCGTCGAGATTTGGACGCTCTTGGTCGTGAGACTCATGAGCTTCATGGGCGTGTTGACCGCCGAGCTCCGGCTGCTGCCGTGAAGGAGCTCCGTCGAGGCTTAGACGTTCTAAGCCATGAGGTGCATGGTCGGATGCCCTCTTATGAGCCGCAGGGGTACTCGTACCACTCGGCTTATGGGTATAGCTCTTACCCAAGCTCTTACCATTCGGTACCGTCATACCCTTCGTATGACTCGCGTGGGTACCAGCCTGTATATCATTCACAGGCTTCGACACCGGCAACTCCGGTTGTCCAGAGAGCTCAGCCTCGTTTCGAGGAGGTGAGTTCTCACCTTGGTCTTCCTCCGTCCGAGAAGGAAGACCCAGCGGATCGTGATACCGCTTAAGACGCCCCACGTAGAACGTCGGGTGCGTCGCCATTGACTTTGGGAGGTCAATGGTATACGCCGCGCGATGTCTGGCCATGACCGCAAAGGGTCCGATGAAGCGGTGCTTCGACTTGTTGCTCTCTACAGAGCTAACCACCTTTAGCGGTAGATTTTTAGTGTCTAATAGGACTAATTCACCCCTTTTAAACACACCTAAGTTTCCTCTTCCTTTTGCATCTGAGTACTCCTTTTGTTTGTCTTGGGCTAACGCCATTGCGTCTCTAACCCGGCTGATCAACGTCAGCCTGTTGTCGATAAACGACGACAACTATCTCCTTAGAGACTCTGGCCCGATCTCCGAGACCTGGGAGGAAAAGGCTTTCCGAGCCTCTCCCCCACTTACGATGGAGGCCACGGTGCCTCCCCGCAAGGTTAGCGGCACCTGGGGGTGTCGTAACCCATTCAAATAGAACGGGGTAAACCCCGTTGATGCGTGTACCGCATTGTTGAGTGCAAACTCAACCATAGGAAGCTGATCCGACCAGGATCGAGGTGCTTCCGCACAGATACTGCGCAGAGTATCTTCGAGCACGCGGTTGACGCGCTCCGTCTGACCATCCGCAGGCGGATGGTCCGCAGTTGACATCGTCAACTTAGTTCCCAACAATTGGAACAGGGTGTCCCAAAACGCACCCGTGAAACGCGGGTCTCTATCCGAGACTATGGTCTCTGGTAGACCATGATAGCGAAACACGCTATCTAGGAACAGCTGTGCAGCTTGTTTCCCGGTGACTTCGCCACGTACCGGAGCAAGATGCACCATCTTGCTCAAACGGCAGACAAATACCAATATGCCGGTGTTGCCCTTGTCATCGGCCGGCAGGCCGAAGACGAAGTCGAGACTCATCGACTTCCAGCAATCCGCTGGTACAGGTAGGCTCTGCAATGGAGCCGAGGCGTGGCCCGAAGGCTTCACCCTCTGACATGTTTCACATGTCTTGACATAGTGTGCCACCCACTTATACATGCGGGGCCACCAAAATGTCTGAGAGACCATTTGGTAGGTCTTCTCCCGGCCAAGATGGCCACTTATCGGCGCATCATGCGCCTCTAGAAGTATGTCATACTTCAGATCCTCGTCGTTTGGAACGACAACCCGAGGAGGATCTCTAGGGTCTACTCTGTAATGGAGTAACCCATCGGCCAGCTCATAGCGATGGAGCTGCGCCCGCTGTCGAGGCGAAAGCCTGTCGACTTTGGCGTCCTTGCCATCGGACAAGAACTGCACCAGTGGTGTATAGTTCTCGTCCTCCTGATACGTCAAGCGTATCCGATCATATAGATCTGTCGTGACCCGACTGACATGAGCTAGCTCATAGTCAGGTCGACGTGACAATGCATCGGCAAGCACGTTGAGCTTGCCCGGCTTGTATTCAACGCGGAAGTTGTATTCCGCGAAGAATGACAGCCACCTCGCCATCCGCTGCGACAGATGCGGCGAGTTGGTGGCAGTCCGCAAGGACGCGTGATCAGTATAGATCACAAAGGGCCTCGTGCCCAAGAGGTGAACTCTAAACTTGACAAGAGCGTACTTCATTGCAAGTAGCTCCTTGTCATGAACGGGATAGTTCCGTTCGGCAGCCTTCAGCTGCCTGGACTGGAAGGAGATGACACGTTCGTGTCCTTCATCGTCCTTCTGCAACAGCGCACAGCCTATTGCATAGTCAGAAGCGTCACAGACGACGCTAAATGACTTGTTTTCGTCCGGCAAGGCCAGGACTGGCGCTTGCTGTAAGCTCGCCTTGATGCTGTCAAAAGCATCCTGGTGCTGTTGCTCCCAGACCCAGTCGGCCTCTTTCTTTAAGAGATCCGACAAGGGTCGAGCTAGTTCAGCGTACCCTGCGCTGTACTTGTGAAGATAGTTGGCTAAGCCCAACCACTTCCGGAGGTCCTTCTGCGACCTCGGGGTCGGCCAAGCCGCTATGGCCTTGACCTTCCCTGGATCGGCGCGTACGCCGACCCTGCTGACAAAGCAGCCGAGGACTTTTATCTCCTCAGCTGCAAAGACGCACTTGTCGATGTTGGCATAGAGCTTGTTAGCTCTCATGACCTCAAACACTCGACGGAGGTGCTTCAAATGCACCTCCATAGCCGTCTGGCCGCCTTCGGCACGGCTATGGACGAATATATCGTCGAAGTACGTCTGAGCGAACGTACGCAATGGTCTAAACAATTGTGTGACCAAGCGATTGAACGTCGCTGGGGCATTCGATAGCCCCTGTGGCATCACTAGCCACTCCCAGAGCATCCCACTCGGGGTGCTCACTGCGGTGAGAGGAATGTCACTCTCCCGCATCAGGATCTGGTAGTATCCGTCTACCAGATCCAGGGCGCTGTACAGCGTACAGCCCGACATGTTGTTCAGCAACACATCCTTGCGAGGGATCGGCGTCTGTGCCGGTACCGTCGCATTGTTCAGCTTGTTGTAAGCGTGAACCAGACGCCACTTCCCGTTCGGTTTACGAACGCAGAAGGTCGGCGTCGAGTGCGGGGACTTCGACTCCCGCACCATGCCCGACTTCGCCTTCTCGGCGAAAAGGCATCTATGACCTCGCACTGCTCGCGAGGTAGAGGCCACTGCCTCGTGACACAATACTTTGTGCCAGGCACGAGATCAATCTCGTCCCGACTCCCCGATCCGGCGGGAGTTGGGATGGTGGGTGCTTCGACACCACATCCGAGTACTCTTTCACAAGAGGATACACTGGATCCTCCGGGTTCTTGAGAATCTCAGAACCCAAGCGCGTTGCACGCTGCTTCGTGAACCCCTCCAGGACGTCCTCGTCCATTACGGAGGAAGAGTTCAAATCTTCAGGAGAGGTCTCCGGCTTCAGGAGCACCATCTCCGCAATCTCTCCGGCCTTTAACTCGGCCAGGAAGTCCTTCATGGACAATTCCTCGAGGTTCAGCAGTGCTGACACCTCTGGCAGTGCCTCCAGATGGACGGCACCTGCCTTCACTTGACGACCGGACACGCCGTCGAAGACATGGCATTGCTCTTCGACCGGCCGTGCCGGTGGAGTCTCAGACTCCGAGTGTGGTACTTGGTTATCCACACGGGAGGTGCTCAACGACACCTCCGCACTCGTACTGGTCTTCTTGACCCCGCGTGGAACTACGTTACCCACGCTAGAGACGCATATTGCGCTCTCGATCTTCTCGGTCTCTTCGACCTCGTGTGGAACTATGTTACCCACACCGGAGGCGCTCTCCGCGTCCTCCTCAACAGCCTCAGCTGATTGTGGACCTATGTTACCCGCTTGCGGAACTACGTTACCCGCCTGTGGACCTATGTTACCCACACAGGAGACGCCTACAGCGCTCTCCTCAGCAGCCTCTGCTTCTTGCGGACCTAAGTTACCCGCCTGGTCAGTGCCGTCCGGCACTGCCACAGTCGAAGCCCATACGGCGCGACGACTCTTAGCGTTGGGACTTGCCGTCGTGGCAATCCCACACGCTTGGCAATGAGCCTTGGTCTCACGGCCGGTTGCGAGGCTCATCGCAACATCTTCACTGGAGTCGGTGACTCCCAGTACTTCTTCGGGCGCATAAGCGCCTTGGCGACCATCTCTAGCGCCCCAGTCCCGAACAGAGGTGGGAACATTACTCACCAAAGCTCTGTCGGAGACTGCGGGCCGGCTAGCCCCAATGGCTTTGCCGCGCCAATCGATCCAGGGCTCGTGCTTTTCGAGCCACGGCATGCCCAGGATCAAGTCGTACTTGTCCATGTCTAGGACAAGGAACGACTCCGTGCTGTCAAAGTCTTCAAACTTTACAGCCAGGTCCATACGGACCCCAGGTACGTTAACCACCGTACCATCGGCCAGTCTCACCGAGACCTGGCCCCTGCCTTTGCTTTCTCGCAAAGCATCGGCATACTTGTCGCCATTCCGCGCGACCGTCTGGCGTCGAGCAAAGTTCGTCGACGCCCCAGAGTCAATCAGGACTCTAAAGGGATCTCCATATCCCCGTACACTCGCGTGTACCACGAGCAGTCCGCCGCTGCTCTTTCTCGTCTCGAGAGCACCCAGGCTCTCAGGGGCTAAGCCTCCATGGCGTGCGCCGTCCGCACTCCTACCATGGGGACTTAGATCTTCCCCAGTAGGGCGCCCCGCCCCTACTGGTGACCCCAGTTCCCCTGGCTCTTGGGTCGCGGCTTCTGCCACGGGCCCTCGAGCCCCTAGGTTTGGAAGGGAACTTCCTTTGCCCTCCCGCAGGGCAGGCACGTTGCATGTGCCCGAGCTTCCCACATCCGTAGCAACGGATGGAGCTCTGTACGGCCGTACCCAGTTCCATGGGTACCGGCCCGGTGCTAGCTCCAGCTGCTGGAGCTCCTTGCACTGCGCCTGACGACGCATTGTGGCCTTGCCACACCGACGTAGGAGTACGAGCCTGTCGGTGGCTGTACTCCTCTTGGAGGGCGATCTGGATCGCCTCCTCCATAGTGTTCGCATGCACGCGGAACAACTGTGTGCGGGATGGGCCCACCTTCAGGCCATCCATGAACACTGTCACTTTGATGTGTTCAGGTAGGGGGTTCCCCACCAGAGATGCAGCGAGTACTCGCATCTCCTGGATGTACTCATGCAGCTCACGCTTCCCTTGTTTACAGGCAAGGAAGCGTGAGCGCTGGCGATACTCATAGTTCGCCGGAAGGAAGGCGGCTCTAAGCTGTTGACACAGCTGAGCCCAGGTTGTGAAACAACCCGGCGTCGTCGCTTCGCGCGTGTACGCCCAGGTCTTCGCCCGGCCTCCTAGGTTGGACAGGGCGAAAGCGACCCGAAGTCGGTCGGTCGAGATTAGAGCCGCGTCCATCGCGAGCTCTACCTCTCTGACCCAGAAGTGGAGGTTCTCTCCCTCCTTTCCCTCATAAGGGTTAACCTTAAGCCTCAACGGCTTAGGTTGGGTTGGCTTCATCTCAGCCACGGGGGTCTGCAGCCCCTGTACGTGGGCGATAAGCCCTCTCTCGTACGTGTCGAACGCCTCGATGCGTTCGACCTGCTCGGCCGGCGTAGCAGCCGCCAAGCTTCGGAGGGCATCTCCTCCAAAGATGCCCACCATCTTCCGGACCGACTCAAACTGAGAGTCGGTCAAATGAGGGAACTCCCCTCTATCCATCCTGGCTTACCTTGTAGGAGCCACTGAGGATTCAGGTAGCCAATCTACCCGCGTAGGCGTGGATTGACTACAAGTGCTACCAAGTGTGACGGGGTCACACGAGCACCTTGCTTAGAGGAAGCGTGCTATTAAGAGTATACAAACTCTAAGTGAACGGCAGTTCACTAGTCCCTGGTCTTAGGGACTTAATAGCCAGTTTAGAGTAGATTTTAGACTGATTTATTTATAGTTAATTAGGTCCATTTGGCCTGTAATACAAATTACTAATTAACTATACTTTAAGCTAATTATGCATATAAAAGGTAGGTTTAAAGCTATTGGTTGGCCCTCAGCCACCGAACCTACGTGGCAGTAGTGTGGTCCACACCACTCCAACAGAGTATTAAAACAATACCACAGAAGTATATCTACTTCTAAAGGCGGTACCTTTCTGGGGTACCCCTTTCATGTAACCCCGTTACAC
>VOQZ01002281.1:0-30437 GCA_008079305.1 Phytophthora palmivora
TCGCTGATTCGAGTGATCGAGAGCAATCTGGACAACCCACACGAACTCTTTTCGTGCCGGCACAAAGATCCATTACCAAAATGCTGGAACGAGATACGCTGCCCAAATTCCGCCGCTCCAAGCACTTCAACCGAGTTTCCAGTTGTTACTCGCCGCTAGCTAGAAAACTTGCCTGTAACGAATAGTACTGTCGTGCATTCTCACAGATCACAGGACAACGATTTCAGATTACTCATCTAGTATAGCTATCGTGCAGCAGTGAATACCGGATGGTCCAGCACTTGGTCAAGCGAAATACGCCGACGAGGGTCGATCTGCAACATCTTGTCCAGTAACGAAATCGTGCTTCTGGAAATTCGATCTTTGTGACCCCAGATTTCAATGACGGTATCCACGCCGTGCTTCTCGAGGACCCCAAACACCTTCTCCGATGGTGATGCCAATGGCATTAGAGGTGACCCTGTCAACATGGCAAACCACATGATCCCTAACGACCAAACATCGGCTAGTGCAGGATCATATCGCTCACCAGCGACAATCTCCGGTGCCATGTAAGATTCCTTACCAACTTGACCACCTTGACAGATACTTCGAACGTCCGTGGAAAGGCCAAAGTCCGTGATCTTGCAGACTCCTCGGCTGAGCAGCACATTCTCGAGGGATAAATCTCGGTGTGCGATACCGAGTGTTGAATGCAAGAAGTAGACGCCCTCCACCACTTGACGCATCAATGACAGCACCTCATGCTCTTCCAGTAATGCCGACGAGTTAAGTCGTGTCGCTACAAGAGAGAACAGATCTCCTCCTTGACAGAGTTCGTTGACAAGGAAAAGTTTCTGATCATGAATGAATTGGACGCGGGGCTGTACGACGTTGCGGTGACCCCCGTTGGTAATGAGTAGAGCCGCTACTTGCTGCTCTTGCTTTGGGTCGTCGATCTCTCGAGCTCCACAAACTTCGGTTCGAGCTGCAGCTGCTTGTGCGAGTGAGATACACTTAACTGCCACCAGCTCGTCATGACCTAGCAGCTCACACTCAAGAATTTCACCATAGAGAGCTGGACTGATCTGTCGACAGACACGGAGACGTGGAGGATCAAGCATGCAATCTGGGCGATATGAATGGTGTTGGTCGACCTCTTGAGAATGGATTCCAAGTCGGATTCCTGTCGGACTTGAGGTGACAGCGGCGGGTAGAAGAGTGAGCAGAAATCCATGGACCGACTGCGTAACAACCAAGTCTAGTCTTGAAGTTAAACGTCTGACGATTCACACTCGTCGTCTTTCTCGATTACACAGCACCAGGTACTCGAGAAACGGCTTTACTGACCTTGTTCGATGATCGAGTTGTCTGGACTACAGCTAATGGGTATAGCAAGTGTTGCCTAGTTGAAGACCTACATTCTCAAGTTGAAGTTGACAATCACTCTCATCGAATAAGTCGTCAGTATTCCATTTCTTGGTCTGCAAAATAGTAAGTAATACAGACAGACTGTCAATGGCAACTTCCACTCGCACTAACGTTGACGACGCAACATTTTCACTTTTGGGTTTGCTGAAACTGTTTGTATCGTTGACAACATTGTGAACCGGCAAATCGTGTGCAGCACTCTATTCTACGTACGATACACCACATCCCGCTCTCGCTAATTCCGCACTCATCCATCATTCCGACCACCCAGTCCGCCATGGCCCTCGTCCGTCGTATTGCGCGCTCTTCGCGCTCCGTAGCGCCGTATCAGCTTCCATTCGTGAGCGACCGTGAGTGTCCATCCATCCGCTCGTTCCACGTATCTCCACAGCGCGAGAACTCGCTGCTGATTGGCGGTTTAGGCGTCGCAGGCGCCGCTCTCAGTGCCAAGTACGTGCTGCAGGTATACGAAGCGTACAAGAACCGGCCCAAGAGCGAGAAGAGCAGCTCATGGAAGTACCGCAACTTCTACGACGGCCCGTTCGAGGAGAAGATGACGCGTCGGGAGGCTGCGCTCATTTGGGCGTGCGGGAGAGCGCGTCCGAGGAGCGAATCCGCAACGCGCATCGCAAGCTGCTGATCCTCAACCACCCGGACACTGGAGGCTCGACGTTCCTCGCTACCAAGATCAACCAGGCCAAGGAGATGCTGCTGGGCGGCGGCAAGTAGAGCAGGGAACGTAATCGCTCAACTAACGTGACTCTTTTTGATTACAACGTGTCAGGGAGTGGAGCTACTGGGGCTGGAGCTCGGAGACGCCCAGTTTGAGTGTGCAGATGCTGCAGTTGTGCTCTGTTCTTGTAGGTGAACGGGATCTTGGTCTTGAGCTGACTCACAAGCGAAGCGAAGCTCCGTTCGAACTCGGTCTGCAGAGGAGACACTTCGACAACAGGAAAGAGACACGACTCGGGCTCGACTGGAGCGGACACGAGCGTCCGAACCACGTTCGTGTCAGGGACGGGAGGCAAGAAACTGTCGTTTGCAGCCTCAGGTTTGAGGGAAAAGTGGTGCGGCAGAAATTCTGGATGAAAAGGGGTAGAAGGTGACAGAGGAGGAGAAATGGGCGGCCTGGGGGGTGGAACGACGGAAAGCCTCGCGACTGATGAGTAGACCTTTCCAGCAGAGCTGAGCGAACTCGACGAGCAGGTTGGCGAGTTCGTGTCGTCTCTGCAAACTAGCTTGGCTGCTCATGGCGCGGCCTTCAGCGTTGACTAGCTGTGTTGGATCAGCCGCCAGGAACGAATCGATCACCTCGGGAATACCCCCGTGTACATGCGTGTCGACGCTACCTTTGAGCACCAGCGTCAACGTTTTCAGATCTGTCTTACCGACGTTTTCCTTTTCGATTTCAGCTCGAAGTAGGGCACATCGTTTTTTGATGTCGTCTATGGAGTTATCGATGGGGCAGCGGGTTTCTTCACGACGCAGCCGCACTCGCTGTCTATTCAGACGACACGGAAATGCTTGCCCCACGGACAGGAACGTGATGCGTTTCATCTGCTCTGATGTCTTGCCGTACGACGATGCGCTACTAGCTGTGAAAGGCACTGCAAACTTGAATGCTATGCGCCACTTGTGACTTCGTGGTTCCGTTGCTTTCAATCGCGATAAATCATCCGGAAGTGCCTCTTCCACCGTGGTAACTCGCAGGAAAATGACGTTGGGATTACTATCACCGCCAGTTAGCGGCTTCGGCTCAGGAACGACGTCGACACGTTCGCACTGAGGGTATTTGGCACGAAGCATTGTCTTCATCTCGCTTACAAACTCGCCGAGCGACATGAATTTGCTCCGTTTGTAGATGAATTCATCCTTGGTGATTAAAGCTGGCACACAACCACCAGCGTATCGTACCCGGTAGAACGAAAAATTCGAGCTGTTGTGCTGAGTTCCTCCAGCCTCTTGTCTCTGAGCTAACCGACTAACTAATGCGTCAATGCACCGTAGCAACTCCTGGTATTCATTGAATCGGCGCTGTTGCTTGAGACACATCAGCAGTAACTCACAAATCGATATCTCCTTCTCGATCCAGTCTGCTTGCTCTGCGTAACCACGAGCCACGAAAAGCTCACGTACAGCCCACCGCTGTACTTGACCAACGTACGAGCTGTCTAAGGCATTGTTCCCAAGACCAACTTGCTGTACACATTCGATTGCAGCGACTTTACAGCAAACAGCCTCAGCGAATCGATCTCGACGGACGTGAAGACGCAGCAACGCATTCAACCATACAAGCTTCTCCTCAAGAAGCCAATGCACTGATATGTCTTCAACGACGCGGTCAATTCCCTCTTCAATCTCTTCGAAATCATGAGCTCCGTCCGGGTTCTCAAATGCTCGGTGCCAGCGTTCATAAGCGTGAACTTCGTGGTGAGATCATTCAGCAACTCAATAAATTGGATGTGAAAGCTAAGTGGAAGAGATAAGACGCTATCTCGTGATGTCGTCGCAAACATCCGCATCTCATCCAACAAGTCTCTCAAGGAGGTGCTTGAAATTCCCAAGGGCGGCGGTTTATTTGGAGTCGGGAAAAATACCGCGGTCAACACCTTAACGATTGGTGACTTCACTAGGAGAAAACTGCCACTTTGCTCATAACACACCGCTAGAAGCTGACCCAGCAGCATCGCCGCATGACGTCGCACTAGACATCTCTTGGCTGTAGCTGCGATGGATATGATTAATTGGATTCGACATTGGTCGTGAACAAGTGGAAGTTGAGGAATGCGAACGGCGAACAGAGCTGCAGAGAAGCGGCAGACAAACGCTCGCAAGTACCGCAGCAGGGTGACCACGAAACACGGGTTAGCAGTGTCCGTATTACCATCACAATTGTTCATCTGCTGCTCTTCCTCGGTGTTGGTATCATGCTCTTGTTCACCAACTAACACACTGATGCTACTCGCGTGATGTAGTAGCTGAAATAACAGCTCAGTGAGATAGCCCAGCAGAACGAGAGCCTGATTCGTCGAGATAGCTTTCAGCGACAAATTATCAGACGTGTCAGGATAGTCTGGGGTACCCAGACGAAGTGTGCGTGTTTCCGCGATCAGCCGAATGACAGATTCATATTGATCTACAGCGGTTTGGATGACTCGTAGTGCTGTTATCGCTACAGCTTGTTGCAGAGCAGCAATATTTTCGTCATATTTCCCACCAGCAACCCCAATTTGCGAAGGAACTAAAGGAGAAGATGCTACTTTCTCCTCCACACCACAGTTTGGAGTGCTTCGTCGCTGCTGCATGTTCGTGTATTGCTTGCTCCAATTTCGTGGGAGGGATCTGTGATTTGTACTCCCGTCCGTCGCATTTTGAGCATCACTCAAGCTGTCACCAAGGTTAACTTTGGCAATTAACGCAGGCGAGGACTCCAATCCACCTCCTGTTCGACGATGAAAACTTCGGCGATGTGCAAGGCGATGCTCCAACAGCGATAGCCCCGTTTCATTGTCAGATGTACTCAAGTCTGGTGACAGCAATTGACGCCAAAGTTCTTCCCCATTAGTCGGTTCCGCAACAAGAAAAATGTCGATCATGCGGTCTATCAATGCCAGACTAGCTTGCACCCTTGCTTCATCATATAACGAGTTCTGGGCGGTTGCTGTAGAAACTTCGCCACTGTTATCCAAGTTTTCGCACTCTTGTGCGTTTCCACCAGAGCTCAGTGATGTTTACCAACCACGCGGTGATAGAATGCTAATAATTCGGTGAAAGTCAAGTGCGTTTCGAGGACTTGGGTGGAGAATTCATTGCTGGCTCGAAAGAAAAAGGAAGCTGCGAGCTAGACACGCTCGAGAGAAGATGACCGACGCAAGCTAGCATTTCTTCTGGAGATCAAGTACGCATTTTGTTTCACCAGACAAACCAGCATCAGCGCCAGGAAAACTATTGCGAGAAGTTTTCCTGGTGTCACGAATCGTACCAGGCTTGAAAACAACGGGTAGTACAGGAGAGCGATCCTCTCTTGATATTCTGGAGTCTGAAACCTAGGGTTGTAGACTTGCGCCGCGAACATTCTCCTGAGCAATCGAACAGCGTCAACTCTAATTTTCTGTTCTTTTTGGGTGTCGATAATGAGAAAAAGTTTTTCAGAAACAGCTTTGGCAAGCCACGCGCGAGTCTGCACCGGGCTTCTATCAGTAGAAGCCATGGCACCATTGACGGTAGGGAAGAACTCAAAGTCCACCAAAATATGAAGGAATGGGAACCAGATGTGGCGAAGGCTGTTGGCATCTCCTAGAACGTCGACCCACTTCACGTACTGATCGATTACACGAGCAGGAAATACATTTTCGTTACGAGGAAAACCCCACGGCAGAAATATCCCACGCTGCGGTTCACTTCCTTTTGAAGCAGCAACCCATTCGAGGTGTCACCGGCACACAAAACCAGGTGATTCAGTACGCGTTCAAGCATAACTTCGTCGTTCTTGGCTAATATCATTGGTAATGAATTTACAGCACCATCACGTTGATCCAGCAAATTCATCGCCATGGACTTCAAAATGAGCTGCAGCAGTACGTTCGAATACGTGAGTGACATTCGTTTCGTGTCTGCGTTCTCTTCGATTGATGCCTTGTTATTCAGCACGTTTAACCATGTCTCTAGTAGCGCACCGAAGACAGACTTGCGCTCCTTGCTAGCCTTGGAGGGTGATTCTGGGCCATTTGGGTCGTCGATTGAGTTCTCATCGAAAACAATGTGGACGAAATCGTGAAGCACCCGATTCATCTCGTGAATCTTCAGTGAGCCTCGTGGATTCCAACTGGCCTTCTCCATGACGGCGAGGAATGTGCGGAATGCAGACCACCGAACAATTGAGGCACCATAGCGAAGGTATCCAAGCACAAACTTGGCGATCATGAAGAAAAAGTAGCGCACATTTGGTGCACTGCTCTGACTAAGAGCTGTCAAGCGCTTCACGATTGCGTCCTCCTTCTTTGCTGATTCAGATGTCACACCACCATGGAATGGACTTAAAAACTCTGCAATAGCACTATCCTGACTGTGTATCGAAGACAGAATGCGACTGCGATAGGTAAACACGATCTTATTGTTGTCAAGGATTCCATCTCGTGCGGCATTGACATATCCCGGGGAAAGGGAGATTCCACTACCAGCGGCCAAAGACTTTGAAGACACAGGGGGGGAGTCACATTCACTGTGTACTTGCCATCTTGTATAATGGTGCCGTCCTTACCCAGTATTGGTAAGACTGCACACCCGACAAGTTCTTGCTGAGGCTGATTTGGTTGCAACTTTTTGCAGTGCACATGATAAAATGTGAACAAGAGATGATGTCCAGCTGCCAAAAACTCTGGAAGACAAATTTTGATCTCATTCTCGAACTGCGGGTTCTTCTGATGGTACCCCACAAGCGAATATGTTGAAGACCCAACCTGGTTATTTGCTAGATAGACTGCTCGGAGAACTGCATCCTCCATCTCCTCCACACCACGAACTGCGTCAACTTCTTTTTGCAATAGTTGGAATCGAATTGCAATGTTGCGGTGTTGGCATTTTTCAAGCTGAAGGGGATAAACATACAGCGTATTCACGTACGAGACAGCCATGGGTCCTGAACCTGCCATGCCAAACGTTGGGATCAAGGCTGGAGGACAAAATGATTGAACTTCTCGACACTTGGTAATCTTGTCTGCTTTTTGTTCTGCAATGGGTTCCTGTTCACTTGCATGGCTTTTCAACGTGCTTAATATTTGAACGCTCTGCTCTGAAAATGGATCCGCAATTTTCAATCGTGGCGGTGGAGATGACGAGAGTTCCTGTGTCGGTTTGAATTTGCAATGAGCTAGATCCTCCGCCGGAATGTCATCGATATCAAATTCACACTGTGCTGGGATGATCTTTTCCCTATTTGCATCGAAACAAACATTTCCGTAAAACTAAATAAACTAAATACCCAAGGAGAGAATAACTTACTTCAAAATGCCTCGGATAGCGTCCGAAATCAAGGATAGTCGTTGCTCCTCGGACATACAAGCTCGCTGTCTGTAAAGGGACATGGGCCGCTTGGTACCTTTCGATAGAAGTATCGTTCCCCACGCAAGGGGCTGCTGAAATCTACCTAGACGCGTACCCACATCCACAGCCTTTTCTACCAACTTTTGCTGCTCAGAGGGGGAAGCAAACTTCTCAGGGTTGCAATATGGAGCGGTCGCGATATCTCCGTCTCCTACTAGCATCTTGCTGACTCTGAGCACCAAGTACAAATTCTGCATCTGAAACGTTGGGAGCACATACACTAGCGCAGCAGGAGGAATCGTGCAGTCTGTCTTATCCAGCATTGGTCCAGGAATCCGAAAACAGAACTCCTCAGTTACTCGGCAACCTAGCGAAATGTCATACACGAGCATTCTGCAGACTAAAGGTTCAATCTGTGAAAGCCAAGCAAGTGCGACAGTCAGTTGCAACTTACTTTAAGGGCTCACAAGTCGAGCTAGTCGTACCGTGCCAAGAGAAAAGCGGATGCGTGGTGTGACGAGAAACGCTTGTGCTTCTGGGATAGCCACGCGAGGCTCCAGGAAGGATGATAACCGAACTTCCGGTGCAAAGGTTGGTTCGCCTGGACAGTACTGCGGCTCGTAGTTTTTCATCAACGAATGTTCTGCATCAAAGGAGTTAGAGACTAAATTGTTTTTCAACAAATTGGTAAAGAATTTACCAATTTTCGTCTCTTCGGCTGGAATAGGAAGACGTAGTGCTCTCCATGGTCTCGAAAACTCCTGAAGAATTGGAGCATCTGCTGGCGATGGTGGTGGTAGTGGCAGCTTCACACTCCGTCTCCATTCCCTTCTCCCTACTTCCACCAGTTCCAACGTTCTCGGTGGTATGCCAAACCCGAACTGTCCTCCTTCCACTCGTCATTGGGGTCCTCCATTGAGAGAACTCGTTTACTGTCCCTGTAGTGCTCTCCTGGAAACGATCAAGCGACTGCTGAAGTTGGGAGATCCATTACGCACATCGCAGGAATCAGATTTGCACACGTCACATGTTTCTGATACCATACCGCTCAAAACCGATCTCAAGTCGGTATTCCAAGTGTCTTGACCAAGCAATCTCATGGCAGCCAAGGCAGGGAACGCGAGTGTGTTGGGCGGCAATGCAAGTGGCGAGTTCATCTCGTGGCTGGTCTACGTGTCGACGGTCGACGTAGCGAGAGGAAGTGCGTCGCATCCGCACGCGTTTCGGGCTCTTTTCGCGCGTCGACGGCTCGTCGTACTACGAACAGGGCAACACGAAGGTCGTAGCGGTCGTCTATGGCCCTCGCGAGCTTCGTACGGCCGCTGCAGGCTCCGTGACCAGCGGTGCAGCAGCTGTGGGCACAGGATCAGGCAACGCCGCTAGCAACACGCAGCCACGCGCGTCCGTGAACTGCGAGTTCACTCAAGCGGCTTTTGCCACGTCGGAACGCAAGCCACAACGCAGCGGAGACCGCAAGAAACTCGAGATGTCGCTGGCTGTCAAGCAAATTTTTGAGGCCTGCATCCAGACGCAGCTGTATCCGCGCGCGCAGATCGACATCTTTGTGCAGGTGCTGCATGCTGACGGTGGAGAGCTCCCAGCGAGTATCAACGCCATTACGTTGGCACTCATTGATGCTGGCATTGCACTCAACGACTTTGTGGTGGCCTCTTCGGCTGGATACTTGCAACAGACTATGCTCTGCGGTACGTGCTTGGTGGCTTATGGGTAGAATGCTGGTTGAACTGACTATTGATGGTAGATTTGAATTATACCGAGGAGGTGGCGCGTGCTCCACAGATGATCATTGCGTTGAACCCGCGCACGCAGAAGTTGAATCTGCTGCAGATGGAGTGCAAACTACCACTCGAACTCTTCGAGAGCCTCATGGAGGTGGCCACCCAAGGGTGCAACCAGATCTACGACCTGCTGCAGAACGCTGTGCGTGAAAATACGTGGAAACGGCTACGTCTACGTGGCTCAGCGGCTGCATGACTGTACGATACATCAGTTAGAGCAGATGGTAGAACTCGAGGTAGAATTCTACTTTGACGTCATTTGAATTAATGCTGAAGTTTGTATACTCAAGTGCTACTTCATTTCAGCCAATAATAAACGAGCGCGGCAAGTGGAAGTTTGAATTTGTTGCGCGCGCGAGCTCAGTTCCCGAACTCCCTTGTGCGTCGCAGACCATGGATCGTCGCTCCGCTTCCACGGCTCAAGAGACGCTCACAGTACCCTCATCAGAAGCACAAGAGAACCAGGAACCCGTCGATGTAAAATTCACCACCAAGTCGCTCGTATCTGCGTCAGGGACAACCATTAAACCGACAATTTCCAGCCTACAAGATTCAAGCACTCGCAAGCATCGCCGCGCGCTCCACAGCATCGACAACAATCGCCCTCAATCAGAATTAAATGCTACAAGACGTCCGCTATTAAACCAGCCTTTACACGGGCTTCAAGACACTCTAGATCCCAAGAAATTACAGATTCTACCCGGTGAGGCTGTTGCCTCCGTATTAGGCAATAAAGAGGCAAATAGATCCACAGAGCGAACGCAAACAGGTCACAAACGCCCTGCAAGTACTACGTATGATGAGGCTGAGATGCCATCGGGCTGTGACGGTCAGTCAGAGGGACAGGAGAGCGAGAACTTGGCTTGGATGGACATGATGTTGGCCTTGTTGGAAAGACGCTACGGCTCCAAGTCGCTGCCTGTGTGTATCACGGACCTAGACGCAGCTAAGATGCTCCATATGCCAAAGCACAAGAAGATCAAGGCAGGAATCGCCGCTGTTCAGACGTCCATCAAGCCCAGGAGTAGCCTGGATGCCACTAGAATTCACACAAGTATCAGTAGTACGATCAATAGTAAGAGCCAGGTCCTAGCTCGACAAACTCGCAGCAGATCCCAGCGCGGTTTGACGAACAAGACCAGGCAAAGGAGGACAAGCGACAGCGTCTGCTGCTGCGGCACGCGCAGCAGATCCAAGCATCCAGCGTCTCGTCGTCCACGAGCTGCGGATGCAAGACTGGATGCCTCAAGATGTACTGTATGTGCTTCAGCTCGAGAGGGTATTGCCACGCTGGTTGCGCATGTGATGACTGCAAGAACGGACGCAATAACCAAGCCGAACGCGTGGAAGCCATTCAGAACTATTTAGCCAACGACCCACGCGCCTTCTCGTTTGCGTCGCTGCCTCAAGAAGCCAACACCACGGGATTCCTTCACCTCCTGCCGCAGGTGAGATAGCATCTCTTTAACATTTACGGTGCAGTGGTGTCTAACATTTCTTGTTCCACAGAAATCTAGCGCGGTCGTGATGCGTGGATGTCGCTGCAAGAAATCCAAGTGTTTGAAGAAGTACTGCGAGTGTTTCCAGAACGGCATCGCCTGCACATCGCACTGCCGCTGCATGGACTGCTCTAACCACAGCGAGTCGACGGCTGCGCATCAGCATCCGCACCTACAGAAGGTCTGTGCAACCACCAAGCGCGTCCAATCCAGTCCCAACATCTCCGCAGCCACACCCAAGCCGTTCCACCCCGTGCATATTACTGTGACCAAGCAGCCCCGCCGGAACCACATCGGCAAGACACTGCGTCTCAATCTGTAATCTGCTTCAGAAGATACAACACAATAGACTTGCAATGCCCCGTCACATTGTTGCGTTCAACTGCTACCTCAATAAATTGTATCCTATCATAAACAATGCGTTTACATTATAATTTGCAGTCAAAATTAACTGCGAGACATAATCGATTGCAGTGGTAATATAATCCAAACTACTGCAAACGACATGCGTACCTGTACAAAACGCAAGTCATCATTTTCGAGGTCTAATCATTTGAACGACATGAAGCACTCACCAACGTCCTGTAGCGCCATTACGCCGCCGTCTGACGGTTCCAAAGACAGCAGACACTCCCCATCAGACCACACCGTGAAGAAGCGCAAGCCCACGTACCTCGTCCGCAAGGTTTGACTCTAAATGGCCGAGTACAAGCCACGTATGAGGCGATTGAAACTTGTGGTGCCCACTGCAGGAAGAGGAGAAGGCTTTACGGGCTGAAATATTGCAGTTAGAGGCCCAAGTGACAGCGCTAGCGACTGAGCGGATGTCTGCAAGCGAAGTGGCTGAGATCTCAATGCACCAAGTCCAAGCGGAGTCCAAAGAACTCCACGACCTCATTCGAAACCAGCAACTGGGAGTTGCTGCAGCTCAGTCGCTCATGCTCGAGTGCTCGGTGAGTTGCATACGTCTAGTGCTCTGAATCCTACTGTGGTTCTAACCGAGCTTTACTAGAGGACGCAGTTTTCGCACCCGTTGCTGTCTCGGATCTGTCTTAAGAAGGACTGGAAGCAGAGCGACGCTCTTGGCGATTCGAGAGGACAAGTTGCAGCGTGCATATGAATACAATGTGGCGCGTTGTCCAGAACCGACGGACGGGAAAGATCGAGAGTCAAATGAGAAGTTTGAGACGGGACGAAGGAGATGTTTGCTTCGCTGGAAACGCCACGATCCATTTTCCAGCCGTCAAATCCTCGAGCAGGTGTTTAACGCGCTGTGCTTCTACTTGAACAACATGGAAATTAGTATCTCCGAGAGACTTGGTCACATCACAGTGCGAGAGGATTACGACGCTGTTGAGGGATTCGCGTACAACGCGCGTATTATTTCAAGTGATGACAACGGCACTAGCACCGAGACGAACACTGTCGTATTCACGCAGTTGTTTAAAGAAGGAGATGCTCGGTTCGGAGGACAGCCTTGTGGGATCGTAGCTTCAGACTGTGTCGACGAGGACGAGATTTATCCCTATCAAGCGTCAGAACGAGTTCGCAAAGACATCTCGGGGGCAATAGTCCTGACAGTTGGTAGACAGCAACAAAATGCTGATGATCCACTAAGAATGGCAATGTGGTGGTCATCATGCGACGTACGGGCATGCTCAAGCTTCACCATCCAGAATTTCCATTATCACCGTTTGCACAGCAAGAATTGGACTCGGGAATCGCAGATTGGGGCAAAGTGATGATCAAGACGATGCGCGAAGTTTTGTACGCAACGTAAGCTCCACAGCATTTTGAAATGTCCTTGTATCCGTCAGAACTGGGACCATTTCATCCGAATCGGAGACTTCCGTCAGTTCCACAACGCTCATCTGCAGGCAGCAGTTCGTACAGAGCAGAGCACAGACAAGATGGTCTACAAGGTCAGTGTTTCATAAGCAGTTGACGGTGGTCAACACCATGGGAAGGCTCAACACAGTACATACACATTTTATTATTGATACCGTCGTCAGAACGAAGGGTTTGCCAATGTGTTATTGCATCCATGAGGACCAGTGCTGGTTGTCACCACACAGACTTTTATTCTCATGATCAAGGCATCGATGCTGCTGCTTTTTAGTAGTTTGACAATTCTCATGATTTGCTGTCGCTGACTGACCGACCAACTGGTGGGCGGATAGGAATCCTGATTGACCATTCCAAGACTTTCGGCTTGTACCTCACGCTCTCGAGACAAAACATGCCCCCGCCACAGCCCAAAGCCCCAAAGTCTCCACATCTTCACCATTGGATGAGTTAGTGAACAACAGTTCACCTGACCACTGCACGAATAAGAAGCGCAAGCCAACGTACCTCGTCCGCAAGGTTCGCCCCGTTAATACTTGATTTTGTGGCTCGTGACGCTCCTTTGACACATTTCAAAACGTACAGGAAGAGGAAAAGACACTGAGAGATGAAATTTTGCAGCTCGAAGCTCAAGTGGCAGTGCTCAAGGCCCAAGGAATGCCTCCTGGCTCAGCTATTGCTATCGACACAAAACTACAGGAAGCCAAAGGCAAGTCGAAGGTGCTGACCGACACTGCGAAACTTCAGTATTTGGGCATTGCAGCTGCTCAATCTCTCATGATGGAATGCATGGTACGGTGAATAGTTCTATCTGCAGTGATCCAAACTGGTTGCTAATTGTTTTCGTTTTGGTGGTGACCAGAGGACGCACTACTCGAATCCCTTGTGCACACGAATTTGTCTCAAGACAGATTGGACTGCAAGGAGAGCTACGTTACTCGATATTCGAGAAGAGAAGTTGCGCAATGCGTACGAATATGTGGTAACCAGAAGTAGAGAAGCTGCGGGAGGTCAAGATCAGAGATCGAGCGAGCTCTTCGAGACAGACAACGGTGATATTTGCTCGTTGGGAAGCGCCGTCATTCATTTTCCAGGCGTCAAGTCGCTTCGACAAGTGTTTGAAGCACTTTGGTTCTATCTCACCAACATGGAGATCAGCATTTCGGAGCGGTTGGGGCATATTACCGTGCGAGAAGACTACGACATGATTGAAGGTTTGGGGTACAACGCGCGCATTATGTCGAGCGACAACAATGGCATCTCTACAGAGTCCAACACAGTTGTGTTTGCACAGCTTTTGAAGAGGGTGATTTGAGGGTTGGAGGCGAGCCTTGTGCTGTCGTGGCTTCCGATTGCGTCGACGAGGACGAACTTTATCCTTACAAACCGTCTGAGCATGTTCGCAAAGACATTTCAGGTGGAGTTGTGTTGACAGCAAGCAGGCAAAAGAAAAATGGTGTTGAGAGCTTCGACGAGGAGTTAGTGGTAACGATGCGGCGCACAGGCTTCTTGAAGCTGCATCATCCAGAATTTCCTGTTGCTCCACTCGCACAACAAGAACTGGAAGCTGGGATTAGTGATTGGGGAACAGTGATGATCAAGGCGATGCGAGAGATTCTGTATACCAGAGCCTGATGGAGCTACGCAGTTGCTTGAATCACAGCCTTCCATTTGACGATCTCTCAGATCACGTGAGCGATGACGGGATCTGCGACCAGCTAGTAATATTAACCACATCGTTACGGTGTGGTTACGATGATCGTGTTGTGCCCAAAAATCATTCCAAGAATTCGACGATAGCCGCCTCACTCATGCCACGACGCAACTCCAAGCACTCCAATGCCTCAATCGATAATTTGTCGGCTAAAAACGCAAAGCCTCGTATCTCATCTGCAAGGTTGGTCGCGTAAGCATTTATTCTGTCGATGTTGACGCCTCTCCTGACTACTAGTTTGTCGTTGTAGGAAGAGCAGAAAACTTTGAGAGACGAAGTTCTACAACTGGAAGCTCAAGTGGCAGTGTTGAAGACTCAAGGGATGCACCTGGATCTTCATTAGCTGCAGACCGGGGAATGCAACAAGCAAAAGCCAAGTCGAAGGTGTTACCGAGGTGGCCAAACAGCAGAGATTCGCCGTTGCTGCGGCTCAATCGCTAATGACGGAGTGCATGGTGAGAATACTTCCTGGTTGCTGTTAATAAACGAGCGCACGACTAATTATTGTTTTGTCGAGTAGATAGCGCAGTATTCGAATCCATTGTGCACACGTATTTACCTGAAGAAAGACAAGAGTGAGCGAGAGAGCTACGTTACTTGCCATTCGGGAGGAAAAGCTCCGGAATGCGTATGAATATGTGCTTGCATGCAGCAACCACACTCCTGAAGGACAGGGTAAAGACTCGAGTGAAGTGTTCCAGACCGAGAATAGTGATGTTTGCTCCTTGGGGAGTACTGTGGTGCATTTCCCAGGCGTGCGATCGTTAAAGCATGTGTTCGACGCGATTTGGTTTTATCTAACAAACATGGAGATCAGCATCTCCGAACGACTGGGCCATATTGCTGTGCGGGAAGACTACGACATGCTCGAAGGATCAGCGTACAATTCGCGCATCGTGGCTACAGACAACAATGGGATCACGACCGAGACAAATACTGTTGTATTCGTGCAGCTATTTGAAAATGGAGATCCAGGTTTGGTGGCGAACCGTGTGCGATTGTGGCTTCGGACTGCGTTGACGAGGATGAACTTTACCCGTATCGACCCTCGGAGCACATTCGCAAGGACATTTCAGGCGCTGTAGTGATGACGGCGAGTAAACAAAAGAAACAATTGTCAATGACGACACACGGGGAGCAAAAGAGAGGTTGGAAGTTCCAATGACGATGAAGAGCTGGTGGTCACAATGCGGCGTGCAGGATACTTGAAAATTCATCAACACAATTCCCAATTTCTCCACTTGCTCAGCAAGAACTGGAAACTGGAATCGGTGACTGGGGTAAAGTGATGATCAAAACAATACGCGAGGTTTTGTATGGCAGTGAACTGAACCCAGATCTGTAAGCAATTGTGGTGACGATCCCATGAGGTTGGCAAAATTTAACATTTTGTGTTGATGCTTTGCGGGAACACCGAGGACAAGACACTTGTGCTGCTCATTTTTCTCGCCTGGTCGTTGCTGGCAAGGATCAGCCCGTCGCATACACAATGGTGTGGCATTGGAGGCATCGGATGTCAACCACGAGCTGTCAACGCATCAGATGCGGCGGCGATAAACTCTCTGATGGAAAGTCGTTGTGGATTTCTCCAGACGCAGAGCAGCAAGGGCACGTAAATTCGTTCGTCACCGTGTCAGCGAATCCGTTTAGTAATTGCTGATCTCGGACGCAATCACCATTCACTCATTCATGTAAACGTTTGAAAATCATGCATCGAGGCGTGATTGTGGACAAATGACCAGCACTTCGAAGGGAGGAAGAGTCGGTGAGCTTATCGTGGCAATGCTTCTCAAGCATTTCAGATGGACAGACAGTAGTGCGGTGCTAGCATCTGCGGCAGATTTGCTTTCAACATGGATTCAACCCGACACAACAATTCACGAAGCCAGCTTTTCCACCGTTGTTGAGGTGTGCATCCGGATTCAGCTCATCAATGGATCCGTGCATCGAATGGCAGTTCAAGTCAACTTGACAGCGTTACTGATGTTAAACACGCTGGATGGTTGTCTCGACGTCTTCAAGAGCAGACAGCACTAGCACTTCAATGTCTTGAATTGAACTTTATTATCCTTGCCACATAACATAACTAATTTTTACTTGTTACTTGAATTCGGCGCGCGCTTATCAATTGGCGCCGTTGTTTAAATTCCTCACTTGTAGCTGCTTTATCATAACTTGGCTATCAGACTGCAATGAGACTTCGCTCGGTATGTGCCGTTGCGAGCATAGCTGGATGTTCCAGCACTTCCCTCATGCTTCCAAGTCGTTTAGTCGGATCCACTGTGAGCATTTTCGCGAGTAGATCCATGGTCGCCGCCGAGAAGAGGCGATCCATATTCCATAGTTTCAACACACCTCGACACCCGACAGTCTTGACGAGCTCGAACCCACGACATTCCGGGAACGGTAGTCGCAGTAGTGGTGACCCGGTCAACAAGACGAAAAAGACCGCCCCTAGGGACCACACGTCAGCACGAACGGGGTCGTACCAAGTGCCGCTCACGGCTTCAGGTGCTGTGTAGTGCAAATTCCCAGCCACTCGGTCCCGTGAGAGTTCTGCGGCTCGGGTGGTGCTAGCACCAAAGTTGCAGATCTTGACGTCGCCCGTGCTGCTGATTAAAATGTTTTCAGGACACAAATCTCGGTGTGCGATGCCGTTCGTATGGAGATATCGTAGACCTCGTGCGAGTTGCAAGACCCATCGACGTGCCTCTTGTTGTGGGACCCGTTGAGACGGTTGCGGCCCCAACGCTCCTCGACTGATGAGTTGCGAGAGGAGGTCGCCACCGGGACAATATTCCATGATGAGACGGAAGGACTCGCTCTCGACGCTCGTGGCGTAGTAGTAGCGGATAATGTGGCGTCGACCGTCCAAGATCCTGCGACCGACGCTGCTCCTGTTCCTGTTCACGGCGGCGTAATTGTCGGCCTCACGTTCGAGGGCCAGTAACCTCTGAACGGTGCGCCATTCCTGCCACGTTCGGAGACCGCCACCGCGATCCGAATCGAGCGTCAATGCACGCACTTTGACTGCCACCGTGAGTGAACCTGGTGCGGGTTTATCGATGCCGACAGCGTCGGGTGGCACTTCCATGGTGCCCACATAGACTTGTCTTGTCAGACGTCGCGTGAGCTCCACGCGCGTGGAGGCCGAGCCGGACGACGTACGGGATCGATCCGAGATGGATGACTCGGACGACCGCTGTTGCAATGAAGAGCGAGCTGCCATTTGACCTGAAATGAATTGGTCTTTCGGAGACGCGTCGTGCTCGAGCTCAGTTCTCAAGTGAAGAGACCACTGCGAGGCGCGATGCGGAGAGAAGACGAGACTTACAATCCCACGGCCGCCGCTCCGCCGTGATAGAGTGAATGGATTGGGGCTCAATGGTGGGCAGCGCGCAGTGCACCAGCTTCTGTTGGTCATTTCTCACTGCGGCGCTTCTGCTTCGAGAGAGGTTGATGGCCACGTTTCTGACAGTGCAGACAACCAACGCGTCTGCTATCGAGGAAGCAGCTTCAAGAGTGTTTCGGCTGTGGCAAAGCGCCCCGAAATATTGCCACTATTGACCATCCAGACAGAACGCGTGGTGCTGCGTAACGTTCGGGAACTCGCACTAAAAATTTTACTTGCATGAACACTAGCATAGCATCGAGGTCATGGCTCAAGTGCTGCATTATGCACGGGCTCCGATACATTTTGTAAGGCACTTGCGGATCACACTTCTTATTCGCCTCGTCTGTCGTTACGATCCGACGTTGAACTGTCGTGTAGCATAATTGCAGTCAACGGTGCCAATACAAACGCGATCTACATCAACCTGCCATGTGTCATATCGATCTGGTGCATCTCTCGCATCACTGCAGCGTTTAGTGAAAAACCGTTTAGTTTTCTCGCGTGTACCACTGAACAGTGCAGTTGCATGTCGGGACTGGCAATTCACAGGACAATTGGCGGAGAATTTTCACTGCAACTGGTTGACAAACGCATTGCCATAGTCACTCGCTCTAACTGCCTATGCCATCGCTCTGGTTCGCCTTTTTTCGAGTTGCAGCAGCTGCTGCTGCGTGTTGCCCTTTTGAACTGTAGTCGCTACATTCGTCGCGCATTGCGTTGTCATCCAGCGAGAAGCTTTGTGTCGGCTAGTGGGATGCGATTTGAGACAGCAGCAAGGCATGGCGCAGACAGCAGATCGAGCCTTTGGGCATTGAACACTTGCAGGGATATGGAAGTCGCCAACCACTGGTCCAAAATTCTGGTTCTCGTTCGTCCAACTTTCGTCAAACCAATCGTTTCGGAACGGAGGACAGACGAGGACACACCTTGCGTATCCTTGGAGAAAGACTTTAATCGAGCCGGACCGGTGGCTCACTTGAAGGCAACTCGAGATCCATGACGAGCATGAAGCAGTTTTGAGCACGAACACAAATTGTGGAAACATTGTAACGATGGTTGCATTTCTAGGAACGTTGGAGGACAATAACGATACTTTCGGGTAGAAATTCACCATCAGCCTCACCGAGATGCTGTCTTTCGGTGTTGCCGTGGCACCACCGCTTCAGACGTCTCCAGTGAGCTTTATCGACTGAACGACATCCGGTGGTAGACTTGAGCAAGTGCAGTACTTGTAGATATCTCACCACGCCCCACGGATTGTGGGCAGACAAGTCACTTCGGACAGTACACGGACTTGTACTGCGTCGAGCGGATGCTATCCATAGGCCTCGACATGTCAATACGACATGCAGCTCATGTAGCGTAATAATATGGAGCATCGTTCTTGCGTTTGTGACTTACAGAGCGTTCGTTTTCCACTACAGTACTGTGCATGTAACTTACTTGTTCGGATCAGACACCCTGCCTAGGTGCATGCAGGAATTCCCCGTTGACTCGACGACAGATTATCGGGATGGCTGGTGGTGGGTGTGCTTTGGCTGTGACACTGCTGGACATCGTGGTGGCGGAATTTCCTGAGGAACTTCTCGTTTTGCTGGCACTCCTGACAGGAG
Source organism: Phytophthora palmivora (assembly GCA_008079305.1). Lineage (NCBI taxonomy): Eukaryota > Oomycota > Peronosporomycetes > Peronosporales > Peronosporaceae > Phytophthora > Phytophthora palmivora. Next base: position 19,317 of record VOQZ01002281.1, read on the forward strand.
TCCTGTATCCTTGAGGTGAGTGTTGCTATTGCAGTGATTTGCGATGTCGGATGGGGCACATTGAGCGCCATCTAGGATTGTGCATTCCATCTTAGGCGGTACAATACGCGATCTTGTTTTTTCGACGCGCTGCTTTAAAGCTTACCTCGAAGTACCACGCATGTACATGTATTTCTCGTCGCTTCAAGCATCATGGAGTTTGGTTTGAGTCTTTACCCATCACATCTGCATCCTTACGTTCACATGGAATTTCACTCCTCGGTTATTAGTTCTTGCAGAACGAAACGACCAAGGTCGTTGCACACACAACTCGCCTAGTGGTCAAAACTTGCATCGCTAACAGAGCCAAATACATAAAACGGTTGCAAGTGTGAAGTTTCTAATGCTTTGAGGCAGAATCACCCACTGTAGTAATACTAGATGATTCTGCTAGGCTAGCATTATGGGTTTGTGATCAGAGTATGCGGTTGTAGTGATCGTTACCCGATGTGCGACTGAAAAGTCGAATACTTTGCACGGCGTTCCGAACGCTGGACGCTTCATCAAAAATGGTCCTGGTGGAAGCGATATCGGAATATTATTCATGGGATCTGTTTGCTTTCTGGCGCGTCGAACCACACGCCAAGCGGGTGTTCCGACGAGCCTTTAGGCGGTAGTAGTACATTAGGTGGCCCAACACTACGGAGGATGCTGCGCATCGTGTCCACAGTAAGTCCGTACTTGTCTGCGAGCACCTCGTGTGTCCAGCTCTCGGGCGTCTATAGTGAAGACGCAGCAGCGTGCGCAGGTCCCTCGTCGTGAGACGACCGCGCACTTGCTCCTCGTCGCGCCTCCGACGCCCGTGGAGGACGCGGCGCTCGTCTTGTCGGTTGGAAGGCGCACAGGCTGCGCAGACCTCGGGCGGTGGCTGCTGGCGGTGGCTTCAAACGCGCGCGTGCTCTCCTCGAGGAACTTGACGCGCTCGAAGTCGTCCATGCGCTGTGCGTCCTGCAGCAGTTGCGTCCGCATCTCCACGAGTTCCACAGCCGAGCCGTGCGCGTCGATGGGCGTAGACGTCGTCTCAACGGACGTCGCTTGGACTCCCGACGCGCCTCGTGACAGCGCCACGAGCTGTTCCAGCGACACGTTCGTGCGGATCACGCGGCGGGAGACCGACGAGGTTTCGTGGCTGCAGCTCCATGGATCACGTGACGCTGTTAAATGAGCGGACGAAAGCGTCGTACTTAGACGGAATTCGGTGTGGTTTGCTGTTTAGTTTTGGGTTTGAGGACTACGATAAGCACTTTGGACGGATTCCTGCTATTCTAGAGCTCAAAGTCTCTGCTGGTGATGCGGTTGTTCACTGCAGGTCGGTGGTCATCTTGTTCCGTCGTCGTCTTTGGATTCGTCATGAGGTGGTTTCATCTTGGATTGCTGCTGGATTCACAAGTTTGCGAATTCGTACCTTGATCGTTCAATCAGCTCAGCACTCGCATCGCTTCGTCCTCCACTCCTGTCGTCTTTATTGTCGTTGTCCAGCAGTGAGCACACACCACTTTTCTGCATTCAAGTCGTGTTCGGTATGGTAACCGAAATGTCGGACTACGGGTTGAAGAATGAGTTTGGTGTGTGCTGGCTGGTCGCTGGAGCCGCTGCAAAACCTGGAGGAGGGCGCGTGGGCATTCGTGGAGGAGACGGATCCTGCGTTTCGGTCTGGGTCGATGGAGTCGACGAACCCAAGAATGCGCTTAAACTCGAAGTCCTCTGCTGATACAAAGCCGACTCGCGCTCCACAGCTGCCAAATCAGCCATGGGAGCAAAGAGGCTTTCGCGACTACCGAAAGCTGGTGTCTGCATTCCGTTCATGCCTCTCGAAGAAGCTGTAGTCGTCATAAATCCGGTGTCCAGTCCATTGTTCTGAACGACGTGCCCAAGCCAAGGCCCAAGGTGCCTCCCAATATGTTGCCGTCGTTGTTGCTGTTACCATTTCCCCATCCCGACAGTAGCAGAGATTGGCTGGAAAAACTGCCTGCATCATTAAAGTGTTGAAGCTGGGATACCCTAAGGACGAACCAAACGAACCATTGCCAGTGCCAAATGTTCCACTCTGGCTGCTTACGTTAGTACGTCCCTGGTCCTCAGCTGGTGAGATGGGACTCGGAGCTCGAAGGCTGAAAGCACCGGCTCCAGACAATGAATCCAAAGGAGAAGGCGCACTGGCCATATATCCACCATGATGCTTCATTGGTTGATCCCCCGACATTCCTCTTAGCGCTGGTGACGGCCGGAATACAATCACCTCATCCTCGAAATCGTCATCCTCATCCACTTCGGTTTCGGTGCGATAACCCCCCTGTGGCTGTGCTTCCTGCTGCTGTTTAGTGCTCTCGGCCGACAGAAACCCAAGGTTAATCGAAGCAACTGTTCCGGCATAGCAGTATCCTGCTGAGGATTCCCTTTCCCGACATCAGGTGAAATCGTAAACAGTCCCGATGCACCACGGAAGAGCAGCGGGTTTCCTTCATATCCATCGCACAAATAGCGAGCGAAGTGATACAACTTCCAAGCACGAAGTTTTGCGGACTCAGCGTCTGCTAAAGGTGTCGCACCATTAGCTTCTTTCCATTCATCCGGAGATAGAGCCTTCATGCCGTCCTGTTCAAGTGGCGCGAAACCTCGAAGCTCAATGCTTTCCTTCAGCAAATGCTGCTGCTCACGAACAGCAGACGGAGTTTCATGGGCACCAGAATCCGCTACCAGAGGCGCAAACAGCTCACGAATACGGGCGTGATTCACGAGCTTCGTCAGTGTCAACAGGAATGCTGTAGAAAATTGGTCCCCACCTGCTCCTTGGTCATTCGCTGCCACATCACTGTACAGTTTCTTCTGACCATGCACCAAAAGCTGTTCCAATTGCTCCAGCATATCTGGGTGCAGCTCCAGATAGTCACAAAAGATAGTCACAGGGCCTGCAAGTCGGAACGCTACAAGTGCTTGATCCTTCGGCGCTTTGCCGTTCGCTCCTGCTGTCGGTTTGGTGCTCAAACTGTCCAACAGAAACTCCATCACACACGTAATCGTGCGAATAGCGAGACGAAGTGCATCCTCGAGAGGCGCCGTCTGCGCGCGCGAGTCCGAAGCTCGAATGATACAGAATACGTTAGTCACTACCACCTTGAGCAGCAGCGCGTCGCCCACCACCCCCGCTTGTAGCAACGTCCGCATGTCCTTGAACAGCACAGCCTCCATATCTCTCGGGTACACCGGCGTCACTGCGTCTTTTCCAGCACCAGTGGACAAGGCAAACAAGATGCCGTGCATCCTCGTGAGTCGATGCAGACAGCTCTTTAAGAACGCCGACTTGTCCTTGGATGACGTGGCCGTGAACGTCATGGGCGGCGCTAACGGGCGCTGTCGACTGCGTTCAAAGAGCAGCGCGAGGTTTTCCTCGGCCGTCGTGAAGGGCTGCGACGTGAGTAAACTGCGGCAGTATCTGTACACTGCCACCGTCTCGGCGTCGACGTACGTGGCCAGCACAGCCAATGGTTGTGCGGATTGCCATTTTCTGGCACGACCAGGAGCGCGCGATGGTACAGCGCTTCAGCCGCTGCAAAGTTCTTCTTGGCCTTGTGACTGTGGAGCTCTCGATAGCGCGCGAGGTCTCCCAGGAACACGTAGCAGCGATACAAACTCGCGCGACAGCTGCTGTCCGTCGAGAAGACGTCGCGTAAATGCGCGTAAAAGGCGGCGGCTTGGGTCAAGAACTGCGCAAAGTCGCTGGACACGCGCGCGAAGGCCGCGCGATCGGCGCGATCAGCCGCTGCCTTGCGGATGCGGCGCCGAAACTCCTCAATGCGGCGGTAAAAGCACGGCTTCCATAGCGCCTGCTCCACCTCCTTGCGCGCCGCGAACGCCGGGTGCGCGTCCGCCAGGCGCGTGGCGGCGCTGATGAGGCGCAGACGCAGTGCGTTGGCGGCCTGCACGTTGGACGGATCGGCGCGCAGCAGATCCCGCAGCTGTGTCTAGCGCCACGAGCTCCGCGTACGCGCGGCGCGGGTTGTCCATGCTGTTGGCTCTCAATAACGGCCAAGGCGCGAGCAATAAGTTTTAAAGGTTAAAGTTCTACCTTTTAGCAATGTCAATAAAACCAATCGGCAATAAAAGCTCGTAAAGATTCGTGGTCTTAAGACTAGGTCACTTGGCTAGTTAGATGCCAACTAGGTAATTATCCCATCGCTACCGAACTAGTAGGATTCTGTGCAAAGCGATAGATAACACATGGGAGAATTGCTGTTTGGCGAACGAAACGGCTATTCGCGAAAAGCCTATTTAATCGCTAAGAGGTAAATCGTTCGAAACAAACATAACGACAAAAGAAATACAATGCTTTTCTCGATTATGGTAGTCATCAACAAAAATACCGAAGACAAAGTCCGCTTTAGAATGCCTGGCTAAGTTGTGTCAAAGCGTCTTCGCTGGCATTGCCTTCCAGGCCCCCAATTCCGATGACCGGCGTCTACGCTTCTTGGCACGGTATTTCTCCTGTGCTAGACTTTTTTATGATAGCTAGCTGCATGTGGATGAGATTGTGCTGGGCTTGGCAATAACATTCTCCATTTTGCTCTCGTAGAGAAGTGAATGAAACATGATAGTTGGTTAGCACCGCTTTAGCGGTTGTGGCTAAGTTAGTGGCAACGCTAAGGCGAAATACGTCGTCGTATTGCCACGAGTGTACTGGCTAGGTGCTTTGACTTGGTCCTTGTATGTAAGCACGCGATGGATTGGGTACATCGGTGAATGAGGTACTATATTTCCAAACGAATTACCCTTTCACGGGTTGCGATGTTGTTCGCGTGAAAATGATTCACCTGCGAAGGGCCAACTGTTTTCCAGAAGAGTTGACTTTTCTCTATGTTGTAGGTTTGTAGCTATTAACCAAACCTCCCAGCGGGTCCACATGGTGGACCGGCAAATCATCCGATAATTAGGTTACTGGCGGTCAACTCGGTAAGCGTTCTACTATTGACGGTGTTTAGCCAGGCGAATTGGAAGGAGAAATCGACACTATAACAAGAAAACACATTAGTGGACTGTCAGTTTTAGCAGTAAAAATGAACGTACCGTAATGTTCTAGCATGAAACCCACTGCGAATAACAACCAAGTGGCGATTTTACCTTGCACGAGTCGACCGTGTGTCTCGAGTACGAAGCTACTTGGTAGAGTGTGGAAACTCCGAATCGAGTCGCCACAAAAACGTGAAAACCTACTAAAATCACGGATTGGAGAACCACAAAAACGGCGATGACTGTAAATCGTTGTGTAGTCGTTCGGGGTGGTCTAAATCGTGGTCACTCAAATAATAGACACGATTCGGCAATTGCTGCATGATCAGCATGTACGCCATGTAAATCGTAGGTGTGATACATTGAGCGTAGACAATGAGACCGAGATATTCGTTGTTGAAAAGCAGTTGAAGCGTTTGATTCACTGCCACTGTGTTCTGTCGTCGCGTTTCTTTCAAAATGTCGTTGATCACTGGGTTTTCAGGCATGAGAAGCGGTCGTAACTTGAGGGAAGTGGCCAACTTTGTTGACACTGCAGTTAGCTCGGCTAACCTCCGTGAAGAACCTAAATGGGTCATTAATCTGCGTGCAGAACCATTTTGTTTTGTCGTCAATGGTTCGATTTGAGCCGACACCCTTCGAGATGACCCTGCTCCCGTTTGAATTGATATCCGCCTAGGCCCCATTTGAGTCGAAATTCGACGAGATGAGCCTCCGTGGGTCGACACTCGTCGCGAAAATACCTCAATTTGACCTGACGTCCTTCTCGACATATCATTTTGTGTCGGAGTAGTAGTAGTAGGATTTTTATTGCGAGACGGTCGTCGAGAGGAATTTGCAGATGCGAGCTGGGAGATTTCAGTTGAGGTGCTAGTGTTGTCGAAGCTGTCGGTGTCCGATTCTTCGTCTTCTGTGCCTTTTTGCTGACTGAGTCGATCTCGACTTTCCAAGCGAAACCCAAATGAATTTCCGATTCGAGTGCCTACTTGGACGCTAAATCGCTTTCCAGCCTCGGGGATCAATCGTGCAGCCTCCCGTATCCTCTGCATGAATTGGGAAGGTGGATTTAATGCCTTTGAAAAGTGTTCGGCACTGAGATCGGGACCACTTATGGCAGTGGATGAATAACGAGACTTTCGCTCTGCAATCGACCGAAGTCCTGTGGGTCTTCGGTCGTTTATTGTAGACACAACGAGTTGCAAGAGCTGCGAGGAGAGTTCGATTCTCCTCAGAAATTTTGTGTTCTGCACAAGACAACAAACAAATTTGACGCAATTCTGCTGGGTCCAGTTGGGCAGGCAGTAGAAGAAGCCGTAGTGTAGCCTGAAACAGCGTTCCTAGTGAATCTTCATCCGCTTCTGGAGCTACTGTACCGAGAGTTTTTGCGCTTAATTTCTGTTGTCGATGTTTCTTGTTGAACGGCTCGATGGGTAAGAGCCACTCGAGACCTACGGTTCATTCCATGTAGAGCGAGCATTAAATCCATCACGTTGAGAGTCACAACGGCAATGGCCCATCTTTAGTGAATTGGTACTACGCATGCAAAGCGCAGAGTAAAGTGTGTGAAAGACATCAACAGTGAATACAATCACCTCTGGTAATCGATCTTCTAGATGCGCACCACAAGCAGCGAGAATATTTTTCATCGCAATGTTGACTAAGGTCAAGAGAGCCATCAAATGGGGCTGAATAAAACGCGGGGCAGCATGAAATAGCGCCTGGTATGCCGGATAAATAGTATAAGTGCTCTTGAGCTGTGATCAGCATAAAAAACGATGCATACGAAATTCTACATCTGGAATGTCCCGAAGGGCTCCTCGTCCTAGTACGAGTCCAGTGATACAGAAACACAAGATAATAATTACAGGAGACTGCAACATATTCATGAATGGAAGAGGAAAAACCCCACATCTTTGCCATGAAAACAAGGAATCCGTCGTCACTATAGAGCTGCAAAGTGTTATACCAAGAATTCGTGGAGTGGAAAGGTCAAGTTCCGACAACCACGCTTTCGCTTGCATTAAACCATTCAGCATTGTAATCACCACAACAATTGTATGTCGAATCCAAAACATATAGTTCGCGTTCGGACTTCCGCAGATGGACGAAAGAGGGAAACATCCAGCTAACACCACCAGTAATAACGGAGACAACGTGTCAATATACACACCATAGCAACTCGAAAGGACGACACTTGCTGTCCATACTCCTCTAATGCCAACATTCGTTCAACCGAGTATTGTCCGCAATGACTCACTTGAAGCGTTCCCATAGATTGTAGAGCGGCTCAAATGAACCTCCAAAAACTTTCATAGTCCAAGGACAATTTGACTTTGTTGTCGTTCATGGGGAGGTCGAGTTGGAGGGATGACACGAGGTTGAATGGATAATGACAGCGGAACACCCACGCCCCGCTTCTGGGCATCTCACCAAAATGACGAGACTTTAATGTTCTCTGTTTAAATATCTACCTCATGCCGTGAATAGCTTGCCCTACGAATGTTCGTTGCTAACTTGGTATTAACCGATTCCGTTTTCACGATGAAGTCACCAAGCAAACTTAAATGTGAAATCCGCCCCATAATGCACAAAGTGTCGATTGTACTGCGAAAATGAGCAAAATGAGCAACTCTTCCTTGAAGAAACAAGAATTGGTCTCAGCACAAAAAGCGACTTGGTAAATGGTGGAGACACCGAATCGCTTCGTCACAAATACTTGCAGAGTTATCAATACTGCAAATTGCAATGCTGCCAAAGCTGCAATGACGGACATTCGTTGGTTGAATTCGTGTGCGTTGCCGAGTAGCGTATAATGTGTTGGATATAGACATGATTCGGCATAGACTGGAGGAACGGCATGTACATCAAATAGATGACGGGGACGAAACACTGCGTATACGCTATGAGGAGAGCCGAGATATTCATTGTTGAACAGCAGTTGCAGAGTTTGCTGGACTGCTCGGGTATTTTGTCTTCGTCTTTCTTCAAGCACGCTTCCGATGACAGGATACTGGTCCGAACAATAGGTAGGAGCTTCTCTGAGATATTCAACGTTCACTAGGAGTGAAAGTACCAGTCGATGACACATTTTGAACAAGTTTCAATGATGAGTCAAGAACTCGTGAGTCTCGAGAACCTGTTGGTGTTACTGATGAAGGTAGATTTAAGGATTTCAGCGGTTTTTAAAGAGAGACGCCGAAACGTGTCGGTATTTGATTCATCAGAGTCGTGGTGATGATGAAACGACTGCAAACTTACCAAGCGACCACGATGTTTTTTTTAAAACGTGACTGCACCATGGGGACGACAATCACTGCTGCTTGTAGCCGCCGGAAATTTTCGAGCGAGGTGGTGGAGGCACCACAAAATGGAAAAACTAAGTTTTCGTCCTTCGATCGCTACTGTTGCGTATTGAGACTTTATTTGACTCATAGTAACTCTCTTCGACGTCCGCCGTTCACTGTCGTAAACACTGCGAGGGCCGAGAGAAGCCATCAATGTAGTGTTTTCTTCTGATAGTTTGTGTTGCATACCGGATAGAAGGCGAATTTCTCTCAGCTCCGTCGCGTCGAGTAGGCCAGGCACTTGTAGCAAGTTCACTGTCGACTTGACTAGCGAGTCAGTCAAATGGCCGGGAGTCATCTATGTTTTTCAATGTCAACGATGGTTTTCCTACATGATACGATCGACTCATTCGTGCAATTCGAGAACGTCGATTCATGCCATAAGAGTCAAGACTAGAACGAAAACATTGAGCGCTACGATTACCATGACCATTCATCGAGTTGGCGCTATGCATACAGAGCACAGAATATATCGTGCCGAAAACGTCGCATGTGAATACAATCACCTCCGGCAGACTATCCTGAAGATGTGATCCCCAAGCTGTTTGGAGATTTTTCAGTGCAAGGTTTAACACTGGCATTAAAGCCGTCACCAAGAGCTGTAATGCACCATCCACTGCGAGAAAGAGTGCTTGGTATACTGGATAGATTCCCAAAAGTTGCTGCGTGAACTGATGTAAGCAGAAGGAATCTACGACCTCGAAGTTTTCCGTCTTGTATGCCGTTCAATGGATGTGCTCCCAAAGCTATTCGACTTGCATAGCCCAAATACTAAATAGCAGTGTCGCCCCAGCTACAATGAGGAATGGAATGGGAACACCCACAGATCTGCAATGAGAATATTCAAGGTAGTGTACACAATAGCACTACCACTTGCCACCACGACTATCTGCGTCATCGTTAACTTCATTTCTGGGATCCAAACTTTAGCTTGGGCCATTGCACAACGATAAGAATTATTCCAATCAGGGTATGCCGAATCCAGAAAACATAGTTTGCGAAAGCTCCATTCTCCGCAGGTTGTAGTGGTAAAAATTCCGTAAAAACTGACCACAAGTAATGGACCGAGTGGAAACAAGAAGCAGACGCCTAATATACGGGTGATTGATACACGTTGACAGTATTCGTCTAGTGCTAGCATTCGCTCTACGGAATATTGACCACAATGACTGACTTGGAGGCGTTCCCAGAAATGTAGAGAGGAGAAGAGAGGAGAAAGTGAATAGCGAAAGAAGCAGATGTGAGACTTCTGACTATCAGGTTGTTTCGTGATAGTTGGCTGTAGCAACTCGTTCTGTAGGTTTGGATGTGTTGTTTTCTTTCAACGTCCTCATACTTTCTTGAATGCTACTAGGTCTGGATCAGATAATTCTGTGACCGAATCGGGTATTTCCTGAATATGTTTGAGCACACTGGTAGGTCGTTGTTGCGGCTCCTGAATTTCAGTGTGAAAGTTGTGTAGGGACATTAATCTTCTGCCAAGATAAATCTATTTGCTCGGTTGTCGTGGGAATACGGAGCCGCTCTCATTTCGCGGTGTGTGGCAATGGGACAACAGATCGGCTACCCGCGAGATAGTGGCTCGAGGATTCCACGAAAGAGAATGTTGCTTTGATGTCGTGACTCCAGATGAGTGTTTTCTTTCGTTTCATGCGGAGAGAAGTTGAGTCACTCTCATGTGAACGTGAGGCAGGACGTGAGCTCCAGCCATGCGGCATTACTTTTGCGAAAATGTAGTCACTTGCGATGTTTGATTCCTAGAATAGTCATTTTCTGAGCGACACTCGGTTTCGTTTCATGTGGTGGGGTTACAGTTCTTATGCATCTAGTACTGTTACTGGTTTGCCTTCGGATACGATGTGACCACACGTTAGACGTTAGATAAGATAGCTTTCCTGCACACATCTGTGGTGCAGGAAAGCTAATCTTATCTAACGTCTAACGGGGTATTTTTCATTTCTAGCTCTGTGTTTGTCAACTTAATTGCAACGACTCAGTACAGTCGCAGGCATCTGAAATTGCATCACCTTGTTCATTTATGCAGCCATTCGAAACGAAAAGTGAAATCGACACCTGCACAAAAGTTGCACACTTAGCAAATCCAATCACGACTTTACTGCTCCGGAGGGACTTTACCGTAGTGCACAAGTGTCGACTGTACTGCAAATACCAACACATCAATAACCGGCCTTGCAGCAACATGAAACGAGATTCTAGCACAACGCAACCTGGTAGATTGTCGAGATGCCAAATCGCTTCACTATAAACACTTGCAGCATGATAAATACCGTCAACTGCAGCCCGGCTAAAATCCAATCACCGTCATTCGTTCGTCGAATTCGAGTGAGTCACCAAAGTATCGATAATGTGTTGGGTAGTAAACATGATTCGGCAAAGCCTGAAGCGCTGGCATGTACAGCAAATACAGCACGGGGATAATGCACTGTGTATACGCAATAAGCCCAACGTATCGTTATTGAAAAGTAGCTGGAGCGTCTGCTTCACGGCTCTGGAGTTTTGCTTTCGAGTCTCTATCAACACATTTCCCAATGACAGGATTGCTCTTCGAGACGAGCGGTAGTAATTTTTCCGAAGTCTCTTGCCACAAAGCAGGAACGCTACGTCGATTTGATTTAGCGGGGTCTTTGATTTCTTCGATGGTTCACTTATCAGCAGAGATGTCTTGGAGCTGATGACTCCAAGTCTTGAGCAATGGAAGATGCGTGAGAAGAAA
>VOQZ01002282.1:0-97723 GCA_008079305.1 Phytophthora palmivora
CCGCTAGCTAGAAAACTTGCCTGTACAGAATAGTACTGTCGTGCATTCTCACAGATCACAGGACAACGATTTCAGATTACTCATCTAGTAATAGCTATCGTGCAGCAGTGAATACCGGATGGTCCAGCACTTGGTCAAGCGAAATACGCCGACGAGGGTCGATCTGCAACATCTTGTCCAGTAACGAAATCGTGCTTCTGGAAATTCGATCTTTGTGACCCCAGATTTCAATGACGGTATCCACGCCGTGCTTCTCGAGGACCCCAAACACCTTCTCCGATGGTGATGCCAATGGCATTAGAGGTGACCCTGTCAACATGGCAAACCACATGATCCCTAACGACCAAACATCGGCTAGTGCAGGATCATATCGCTCACCAGCGACAATCTCCGGTGCCATGTAAGATTCCTTACCAACTTGACCACCTTGACAGATACTTCGAACGTCCGTGGAAAGGCCAAAGTCCGTGATCTTGCAGACTCCTCGGCTGAGCAGCACATTCTCGAGGGATAAATCTCGGTGTGCGATACCGAGTGTTGAATGCAAGAAGTAGACGCCCTCCACCACTTGACGCATCAATGACAGCACCTCATGCTCTTCCAGTAATGCCGACGAGTTAAGTCGTGTCGCTACAAGAGAGAACAGATCTCCTCCTTGACAGAGTTCGTTGACAAGGAAAAGTTTCTGATCATGAATGAATTGGACGCGGGGCTGTACGACGTTGCGGTGACCCCCGTTGGTAATGAGTAGAGCCGCTACTTGCTGCTCTTGCTTTGGGTCGTCGATCTCTCGAGCTCCCAAACTTCGGTTCGAGCTGCAGCTGCTTGTGCGAGTGAGATACACTTAACTGCCACCAGCTCGTCATGACCTAGCAGCTCACACTCAAGAATTTCACCATAGAGAGCTGGACTGATCTGTCGACAGACACGGAGACGTGGAGGATCAAGCATGCAATCTGGGCGATATGAATGGTGTTGGTCGACCTCTTGAGAATGGATTCCAAGTCGGATTCCTGTCGGACTTGAGGTGACAGCGGCGGGTAGAAGAGTGAGCAGAAATCCATGGACCGACTGCGTAACAACCAAGTCTAGTCTTGAAGTTAAACGTCTGACGATTCACACTCGTCGTCTTTCTCGATTACACAGCACCAGGTACTCGAGAAACGGCTTTACTGACCTTGTTCGATGATCGAGTTGTCTGGACTACAGCTAATGGGTATAGCAAGTGTTGCCTAGTTGAAGACCTACATTCTCAAGTTGAAGTTGACAATCACTCTCATCGAATAAGTCGTCAGTATTCCATTTCTTGGTCTGCAAAATAGTAAGTAATACAGACAGACTGTCAATGGCAACTTCCACTCGCACTAACGTTGACGACGCAACATTTTCACTTTTGGGTTTGCTGAAACTGTTTGTATCGTTGACAACATTGTGAACCGGCAAATCGTGTGCAGCACTCTATTCTACGTACGATACACCACATCCCGCTCTCGCTAATTCCGCACTCATCCATCATTCCGACCACCCAGTCCGCCATGGCCCTCGTCCGTCGTATTGCGCGCTCTTCGCGCTCCGTAGCGCCGTATCAGCTTCCATTCGTGAGCGACCGTGAGTGTCCATCCATCCGCTCGTTCCACGTATCTCCACAGCGCGAGAACTCGCTGCTGATTGGCGGTTTAGGCGTCGCAGGCGCCGCTCTCAGTGCCAAGTACGTGCTGCAGGTATACGAAGCGTACAAGAACCGGCCCAAGAGCGAGAAGAGCAGCTCATGGAAGTACCGCAACTTCTACGACGGCCCGTTCGAGGAGAAGATGACGCGTCGGGAGGCTGCGCTCATTTTGGGCGTGCGGGAGAGCGCGTCCGAGGAGCGAATCCGCAACGCGCATCGCAAGCTGCTGATCCTCAACCACCCGGACACTGGAGGCTCGACGTTCCTCGCTACCAAGATCAACCAGGCCAAGGAGATGCTGCTGGGCGGCGGCAAGTAGAGCAGGGAACGTAATCGCTCAACTAACGTGACTCTTTTTGATTACAACGTGTCAGGGAGTGGAGCTACTGGGGCTGGAGCTCGGAGACGCCCAGTTTGAGTGTGCAGATGCTGCAGTTGTGCTCTGTTCTTGTAGGTGAACGGGATCTTGGTCTTGAGCTGACTCACAAGCGAAGCGAAGCTCCGTTCGAACTCGGTCTGCAGAGGAGACACTTCGACAACAGGAAAGAGACACGACTCGGGCTCGACTGGAGCGGACACGAGCGTCCGAACCACGTTCGTGTCAGGGACGGGAGGCAAGAAACTGTCGTTGCAGCCTCAGGTTTGAGGGAAAAGTGGTGCGGCAGAAATTCTGGATGAAAAGGGGTAGAAGGTGACAGAGGAGGAGAAATGGGCGGGCCTGGGTGGGTGGAACGACGGAAAGCCTCGCGACTGATGAGTAGACCTTTCCAGCAGAGCTGAGCGAACTCGACGAGCAGGTTGGCGAGTTCGTGTCGTCTCTGCAAACTAGCTTGGCTGCTCATGGCGCGGCCTTCAGCGTTGACTAGCTGTGTTGGATCAGCCGCCAGGAACGAATCGATCACCTCGGGAATACCCCGTGTACATGCGTGTCGACGCTACCTTTGAGCACCAGCGTCAACGTTTTCAGATCTGTCTTACCGACGTTTTCCTTTTCGATTTCAGCTCGAAGTAGGGCACATCGTTTTTTGATGTCGTCTATGGAGTTATCGATGGGGCAGCGGGTTTCTTCACGACGCAGCCGCACTCGCTGTCTATTCAGACGACACGGAAATGCTTGCCCCACGGACAGGAACGTGATGCGTTTCATCTGCTCTGATGTCTTGCCGTACGACGATGCGCTACTAGCTGTGAAAGGCACTGCAAACTTGAATGCTATGCGCCACTTGTGACTTCGTGGTTCGTTGCTTTCAATCGCGATAAATCATCCGGAAGTGCCTCTTCCACCGTGGTAACTCGCAGGAAAATGACGTTGGGATTACTATCACCGCCAGTTAGCGGCTTCGGCTCAGGAACGACGTCGACACGTTCGCACTGAGGGTATTTGGCACGAAGCATTGTCTTCATCTCGCTTACAAACTCGCCGAGCGACATGAATTTGCTCCGTTTGTAGATGAATTCATCCTTGGTGATTAAAGCTGGCACACAACCACCAGCGTATCGTACCCGGTAGAACGAAAAATTCGAGCTGTTGTGCTGAGTTCCTCCAGCCTCTTGTCTCTGAGCTAACCGACTAACTAATGCGTCAATGCACCGTAGCAACTCCTGGTATTCATTGAATCGGCGCTGTTGCTTGAGACACATCAGCAGTAACTCACAAATCGATATCTCCTTCTCGATCCAGTCTGCTTGCTCTGCGTAACCACGAGCCACGAAAAGCTCACGTACAGCCCACCGCTGTACTTGACCAACGTACGAGCTGTCTAAGGCATTGTTCCCAAGACCAACTTGCTGTACACATTCGATTGCAGCGACTTTACAGCAAACAGCCTCAGCGAATCGATCTCGACGGACGTGAAGACGCAGCAACGCATTCAACCATACAAGCTTCTCCTCAAGAAGCCAATGCACTGATATGTCTTCAACGACGCGGTCAATTCCCTCTTCAATCTCTTCGAAATCATGAGCTCCGTCCGGGTTCTCAAATGCTCGGTGCCAGCGTTCATAAGCGTGAACCTTCGTGGTGAGATCATTCAGCAACTCAATAAATTGGATGTGAAAGCTAAGTGGAAGAGATAAGACGCTATCTCGTGATGTCGTCGCAAACATCCGCATCTCATCCAACAAGTCTCTCAAGGAGGTGCTTGAAATTCCCAAGGGCGGCGGTTTATTTGGAGTCGGGAAAAATACCGCGGTCAACACCTTAACGATTGGTGACTTCACTAGGAGAAAACTGCCACTTTGCTCATAACACACCGCTAGAAGCTGACCCAGCAGCATCGCCGCATGACGTCGCACTAGACATCTCTTGGCTGTAGCTGCGATGGATATGATTAATTGGATTCGACATTGGTCGTGAACAAGTGGAAGTTGAGGAATGCGAACGGCGAACAGAGCTGCAGAGAAGCGGCAGACAAACGCTCGCAAGTACCGCAGCAGGGTGACCACGAAACACGGGTTAGCAGTGTCCGTATTACCATCACAATTGTTCATCTGCTGCTCTTCCTCGGTGTTGGTATCATGCTCTTGTTCACCAACTAACACACTGATGCTACTCGCGTGATGTAGTAGCTGAAATAACAGCTCAGTGAGATAGCCCAGCAGAACGAGAGCCTGATTCGTCGAGATAGCTTTCAGCGACAAATTATCAGACGTGTCAGGATAGTCTGGGGTACCCAGACGAAGTGTGCGTGTTTCCGCGATCAGCCGAATGACAGATTCATATTGATCTACAGCGGTTTGGATGACTCGTAGTGCTGTTATCGCTACAGCTTGTTGCAGAGCAGCAATATTTTCGTCATATTTCCCACCAGCAACCCCAATTTGCGAAGGAACTAAAGGAGAAGATGCTACTTTCTCCTCCACACCACAGTTTGGAGTGCTTCGTCGCTGCTGCATGTTCGTGTATTGCTTGCTCCAATTTCGTGGGAGGGATCTGTGATTTGTACTCCCGTCCGTCGCATTTTGAGCATCACTCAAGCTGTCACCAAGGTTAACTTTGGCAATTAACGCAGGCGAGGACTCCAATCCACCTCCTGTTCGACGATGAAAACTTCGGCGATGTGCAAGGCGATGCTCCAACAGCGATAGCCCCGTTTCATTGTCAGATGTACTCAAGTCTGGTGACAGCAATTGACGCCAAAGTTCTTCCCCATTAGTCGGTTCCGCAACAAGAAAAATGTCGATCATGCGGTCTATCAATGCCAGACTAGCTTGCACCCTTGCTTCATCATATAACGAGTTCTGGGCGGTTGCTGTAGAAACTTCGCCACTGTTATCCAAGTTTTCGCACTCTTGTGCGTTTCCACCAGAGCTCAGTGATGGTTTACCAACCACGCGGTGATAGAATGCTAATAATTCGGTGAAAGTCAAGTGCGTTTCGAGGACTTGGGTGGAGAATTCATTGCTGGCTCGAAAGAAAAAAGGAAGCTGCGAGCTAGACACGCTCGAGAGAAGATGACCGACGCAAGCTAGCATTTCTTTCTGGAGATCAAGTACGCATTTTGTTTCACCAGACAAACCAGCATCAGCGCCAGGAAAACTATTGCGAGAAGTTTTCCTGGTGTCACGAATCGTACCAGGCTTGAAAACAACGGGTAGTACAGGAGAGCGATCCTCTCTTGATATTCTGGAGTCTGAAACCTAGGGTTGTAGACTTGCGCCGCGAACATTCTCCTGAGCAATCGAACAGCGTCAACTCTAATTTTCTGTTCTTTTTGGGTGTCGATAATGAGAAAAAGTTTTTCAGAAACAGCTTTGGCAAGCCACGCGCGAGTCTGCACCGGGCTTCTATCAGTAGAAGCCATGGCACCATTGACGGTAGGGAAGAACTCAAAGTCCACCAAAATATGAAGGAATGGGAACCAGATGTGGCGAAGGCTGTTGGCATCTCCTAGAACGTCGACCCACTTCACGTACTGATCGATTACACGAGCAGGAAATACATTTTTCGTTACGAGGAAAACCCCACGGCAGAAATATCCCACGCTGCGGTTCACTTCCTTTTGAAGCAGCAACCCATTCGAGGTGTCACCGGCACACAAAACCAGGTGATTCAGTACGCGTTCAAGCATAACTTCGTCGTTCTTGGCTAATATCATTGGTAATGAATTTACAGCACCATCACGTTGATCCAGCAAATTCATCGCCATGGACTTCAAAATGAGCTGCAGCAGTACGTTCGAATACGTGAGTGACATTCGTTTCGTGTCTGCGTTCTCTTCGATTGATGCCTTGTTATTCAGCACGTTTAACCATGTCTCTAGTAGCGCACCGAAGACAGACTTGCGCTCCTTGCTAGCCTTGGAGGGTGATTCTGGGCCATTTGGGTCGTCGATTGAGTTCTCATCGAAAACAATGTGGACGAAATCGTGAAGCACCCGATTCATCTCGTGAATCTTCAGTGAGCCTCGTGGATTCCAACTGGCCTTCTCCATGACGGCGAGGAATGTGCGGAATGCAGACCACCGAACAATTGAGGCACCATAGCGAAGGTATCCAAGCACAAACTTGGCGATCATGAAGAAAAAGTAGCGCACATTTGGTGCACTGCTCTGACTAAGAGCTGTCAAGCGCTTCACGATTGCGTCCTCCTTCTTTGCTGATTCAGATGTCACACCACCATGGAATGGACTTAAAAACTCTGCAATAGCACTATCCTGACTGTGTATCGAAGACAGAATGCGACTGCGATAGGTAAACACGATCTTATTGTTGTCAAGGATTCCATCTCGTGCGGCATTGACATATCCCGGGGAAAGGGAGATTCCACTACCAGCGGCCAAAGACTTTGAAGACACAGGGGCGGGAGTCACATTCACTGTGTACTTGCCATCTTGTATAATGGTGCCGTCCTTACCCAGTATTGGTAAGACTGCACACCCGACAAGTTCTTGCTGAGGCTGATTTGGTTGCAACTTTTTGCAGTGCACATGATAAAATGTGAACAAGAGATGATGTCCAGCTGCCAAAAACTCTGGAAGACAAATTTTGATCTCATTCTCGAACTGCGGGTTCTTCTGATGGTACCCCACAAGCGAATATGTTGAAGACCCAACCTGGTTATTTGCTAGATAGACTGCTCGGAGAACTGCATCCTCCATCTCCTCCACACCACGAACTGCGTCAACTTCTTTTTGCAATAGTTGGAATCGAATTGCAATGTTGCGGTGTTGGCATTTTTCAAGCTGAAGGGGATAAACATACAGCGTATTCACGTACGAGACAGCCATGGGTCCTGAACCTGCCATGCCAAACGTTGGGATCAAGGCTGGAGGACAAAATGATTGAACTTCTCGACACTTGGTAATCTTGTCTGCTTTTTGTTCTGCAATGGGTTCCTGTTCACTTGCATGGCTTTTCAACGTGCTTAATATTTGAACGCTCTGCTCTGAAAATGGATCCGCAATTTTCAATCGTGGCGGTGGAGATGACGAGAGTTCCTGTGTCGGTTTGAATTTGCAATGAGCTAGATCCTCCGCCGGAATGTCATCGATATCAAATTCACACTGTGCTGGGATGATCTTTTCCCTATTTGCATCGAAACAAACATTTCCGTAAAACTAAATAAACTAAATACCCAAGGAGAGAATAACTTACTTCAAAATGCCTCGGATAGCGTCCGAAATCAAGGATAGTCGTTGCTCCTCGGACATACAAGCTCGCTGTCTGTAAAGGGACATGGGCCGCTTGGTACCTTTCGATAGAAGTATCGTTCCCCACGCAAGGGGCTGCTGAAATCTACCTAGACGCGTACCCACATCCACAGCCTTTTCTACCAACTTTTGCTGCTCAGAGGGGGAAGCAAACTTCTCAGGGTTGCAATATGGAGCGGTCGCGATATCTCCGTCTCCTACTAGCATCTTGCTGACTCTGAGCACCAAGTACAAATTCTGCATCTGAAACGTTGGGAGCACATACACTAGCGCAGCAGGAGGAATCGTGCAGTCTGTCTTATCCAGCATTGGTCCAGGAATCCGAAAACAGAACTCCTCAGTTACTCGGCAACCTAGCGAAATGTCATACACGAGCATTCTGCAGACTAAAGGTTCAATCTGTGAAAGCCAAGCAAGTGCGACAGTCAGTTGCAACTTACTTTAAGGGCTCACAAGTCGAGCTAGTCGTAC
Organism: Phytophthora palmivora; assembly: GCA_008079305.1. Classification (NCBI taxonomy): domain Eukaryota; phylum Oomycota; class Peronosporomycetes; order Peronosporales; family Peronosporaceae; genus Phytophthora; species Phytophthora palmivora. Next base: position 7,792 of record VOQZ01002282.1, read on the forward strand.
CGTGCCAAGAGAAAAGCGGATGCGTGGTGTGACGAGAAACGCTTGTGCTTCTGGGATAGCCACGCGAGGCTCCAGGAAGGATGATAACCGAACTTCCGGTGCAAAGGTTGGTTCGCCTGGACAGTACTGCGGCTCGTAGTTTTTCATCAACGAATGTTCTGCATCAAAGGAGTTAGAGACTAAATTGTTTTTCAACAAATTGGTAAAGAATTTACCAATTTTCGTCTCTTCGGCTGGAATAGGAAGACGTAGTGCTCTCCATGGTCTCGAAAACTCCTGAAGAATTGGAGCATCTGCTGGCGATGGTGGTGGTAGTGGCAGCTTCACACTCCGTCTCCATTCCCTTCTCCCTACTTCCACCAGTTCCAACGTTCTCGGTGGTATGCCAAAACCCGAACTGTCCTCCTTCCACTCGTCATTGGGTCCTCCATTGAGAGAACTCGTTTAACTGTCCCTGTAGTGCTCTCCTGGAAACGATCAAGCGACTGCTGAAGTTGGGAGATCCATTACGCACACATCGCAGGAATCAGATTTGCACACGTCACATGTTTCTGATACCATACCGCTCAAAACCGATCTCAAGTCGGTATTCCAAGTGTCTTGACCAAGCAATCTCATGGCAGCCAAGGCAGGGAACGCGAGCGTGTTGGGCGGCAATGCAAGTGGCGAGTTCATCTCTGTGGCTGGTCTACGTGTCGACGGTCGACGTAGCGAGGAAGTGCGTCGCATCCGCACGCGTTTCGGGCTCTTTTCGCGCGTCGACGGCTCGTCGTACTACGAACAGGGCAACACGAAGGTCGTAGCGGTCGTCTATGGCCCTCGCGAGCTTCGTACGGCCGCTGCAGGCTCCGTGACCAGCGGTGCAGCAGCTGTGGGCACAGGATCAGGCAACGCCGCTAGCAACACGCAGCCACGCGCGTCCGTGAACTGCGAGTTCACTCAAGCGGCTTTTGCCACGTCGGAACGCAAGCCACAACGCAGCGGAGACCGCAAGAAACTCGAGATGTCGCTGGCTGTCAAGCAAATTTTTGAGGCCTGCATCCAGACGCAGCTGTATCCGCGCTCGCAGATCGACATCTTTGTGCAGGTGCTGCATGCTGACGGTGGAGAGCTCCCAGCGAGTATCAACGCCATTACGTTGGCACTCATTGATGCTGGCATTGCACTCAACGACTTTGTGGTGGCCTCTTCGGCTGGATACTTGCAACAGACTATGCTCTGCGGTACGTGCTTGGTGGCTTATGGGTAGAATGCTGGTTGAACTGACTATTGATGGTAGATTTGAATTATACCGAGGAGGTGGCGCGTGCTCCACAGATGATCATTGCGTTGAACCCGCGCACGCAGAAGTTGAATCTGCTGCAGATGGAGTGCAAACTACCACTCGAACTCTTCGAGAGCCTCATGGAGGTGGCCACCCAAGGGTGCAACCAGATCTACGACCTGCTGCAGAACGCTGTGCGTGAAAATACGTGGAAACGGCTACGTCTACGTGGCTCAGCGGCTGCATGACTGTACGATACATCAGTTAGAGCAGATGGTAGAACTCGAGGTAGAATTCTACTTTGACGTCATTTGAATTTAATGCTGAAGTTTGTATACTCAAGTGCTACTTCATTTCAGCCAATAATAAACGAGCGCGGCAAGTGGAAGTTTGAATTTGTTGCGCGCGCGAGCTCAGTTCCCGAACTCCCTTGTGCGTCGCAGACCATGGATCGTCGCTCCGCTTCCACGGCTCAAGAGACGCTCACAGTACCCTCATCAGAAGCACAAGAGAACCAGGAACCCGTCGATGTAAAATTCACCACCAAGTCGCTCGTATCTGCGTCAGGGACAACCATTAAACCGACAATTTCCAGCCTACAAGATTCAAGCACTCGCAAGCATCGCCGCGCGCTCCACAGCATCGACAACAATCGCCCTCAATCAGAATTAAATGCTACAAGACGTCCGCTATTAAACCAGCCTTTACACGGGCTTCAAGACACTCTAGATCCCAAGAAATTACAGATTCTACCCGGTGAGGCTGTTGCCTCCGTATTAGGCAATAAAGAGGCAAATAGATCCACAGAGCGAACGCAAACAGGTCACAAACGCCCTGCAAGTACTACGTATGATGAGGCTGAGATGCCATCGGGCTGTGACGGTCAGTCAGAGGGACAGGAGAGCGAGAACTTGGCTTGGATGGACATGATGTTGGCCTTGTTGGAAAGACGCTACGGCTCCAAGTCGCTGCCTGTGTGTATCACGGACCTAGACGCAGCTAAGATGCTCCATATGCCAAAGCACAAGAAGATCAAGGCAGGAATCGCCGCTGTTCAGACGTCCATCAAGCCCAGGAGTAGCCTGGATGCCACTAGAATTCACACAAGTATCAGTAGTACGATCAATAGTAAGAGGCCAGGTCCTAGCTCGACAAACTCGCAGCAGATCCCAGCGCGGTTTGACGAACAAGACCAGGCAAAGGAGGACAAGCGACAGCGTCTGCTGCTGCGGCACGCGCAGCAGATCCAAGCATCCAGCGTCTCGTCGTCCACGAGCTGCGGATGCAAGACTGGATGCCTCAAGATGTACTGTATGTGCTTCAGCTCGAGAGGGTATTGCCACGCTGGTTGCGCATGTGATGACTGCAAGAACGGACGCAATAACCAAGCCGAACGCGTGGAAGCCATTCAGAACTATTTAGCCAACGACCCACGCGCCTTCTCGTTTGCGTCGCTGCCTCAAGAAGCCAACACCACGGGATTCCTTCACCTCCTGCCGCAGGTGAGATAGCATCTCTTTAACATTTACGGTGCAGTGGTGTCTAACATTTCTTGTTCCACAGAAATCTAGCGCGGTCGTGATGCGTGGATGTCGCTGCAAGAAATCCAAGTGTTTGAAGAAGTACTGCGAGTGTTTCCAGAACGGCATCGCCTGCACATCGCACTGCCGCTGCATGGACTGCTCTAACCACAGCGAGTCGACGGCTGCGCATCAGCATCCGCACCTACAGAAGGTCTGTGCAACCACCAAGCGCGTCCAATCCAGTCCCAACATCTCCGCAGCCACACCCAAGCCGTTCCACCCCGTGCATATTACTGTGACCAAGCAGCCCCGCCGGAACCACATCGGCAAGACACTGCGTCTCAATCTGTAATCTGCTTCAGAAGATACAACACAATAGACTTGCAATGCCCCGTCACATTGTTGCGTTCAACTGCTACCTCAATAAATTGTATCCTATCATAAACAATGCGTTTACATTATAATTTGCAGTCAAAATTAACTGCGAGACATAATCGATTGCAGCTGGTAATATAATCCAAACTACTGCAAACGACATGCGTACCTGTACAAAACGCAAGTCATCATTTTCGAGGTCTAATCATTTGAACGACATGAAGCACTCACCAACGTCCTGTAGCGCCATTACGCCGCCGTCTGACGGTTCCAAAGACAGCAGACACTCCCCATCAGACCACACCGTGAAGAAGCGCAAGCCCACGTACCTCGTCCGCAAGGTTTGACTCTAAATGGCCGAGTACAAGCCACGTATGAGGCGATTGAAACTTGTGGTGCCCACTGCAGGAAGAGGAGAAGGCTTTACGGGCTGAAATATTGCAGTTAGAGGCCCAAGTGACAGCGCTAGCGACTGAGCGGATGTCTGCAAGCGAAGTGGCTGAGATCTCAATGCACCAAGTCCAAGCGGAGTCCAAAGAACTCCACGACCTCATTCGAAACCAGCAACTGGGAGTTGCTGCAGCTCAGTCGCTCATGCTCGAGTGCTCGGTGAGTTGCATACGTCTAGTGCTCTGAATCCTACTGTGGTTCTAACCGAGCTTTACTAGAGGACGCAGTTTTCGCACCCGTTGCTGTCTCGGATCTGTCTTAAGAAGGACTGGAAGGCAGAGCGACGCTCTTGGCGATTCGAGAGGACAAGTTGCAGCGTGCATATGAATACAATGTGGCGCGTTGTCCAGAACCGACGGACGGGAAAGATCGAGAGTCAAATGAGAAGTTTGAGACGGACGAAGGAGATGTTTGCTTCGCTGGAAACGCCACGATCCATTTTCCAGCCGTCAAATCCCTCGAGCAGGTGTTTAACGCGCTGTGCTTCTACTTGAACAACATGGAAATTAGTATCTCCGAGAGACTTGGTCACATCACAGTGCGAGAGGATTACGACGCTGTTGAGGGATTCGCGTACAACGCGCGTATTATTTCAAGTGATGACAACGGCACTAGCACCGAGACGAACACTGTCGTATTCACGCAGTTGTTTAAAGAAGGAGATGCTCGGTTCGGAGGACAGCCTTGTGGGATCGTAGCTTCAGACTGTGTCGACGAGGACGAGATTTATCCCTATCAAGCGTCAGAACGAGTTCGCAAAGACATCTCGGGGGCAATAGTCCTGACAGTTGGTAGACAGCAACAAAATGCTGATTCCACTAAGAATGGCAATGTGGTGGTCATCATGCGACGTACGGGCATGCTCAAGCTTCACCATCCAGAATTTCCATTATCACCGTTTGCACAGCAAGAATTGGACTCGGGAATCGCAGATTGGGGCAAAGTGATGATCAAGACGATGCGCGAAGTTTTGTACGCAACGTAAGCTCCACAGCATTTTGAAATGTCCTTGTATCCGTCAGAACTGGGACCATTTCATCCGAATCGGAGACTTCCGTCAGTTCCACAACGCTCATCTGCAGGCAGCAGTTCGTTTACAGAGCACAGACAAGATGGTCTACAAGGTCAGTGTTTCATAAGCAGTTGACGGTGGTCAACACCATGGGAAGGCTCAACACAGTACATACACATTTTATTATTGATACCGTCGTCAGAACGAAGGGTTTGCCAATGTGTTATTGCATCCATGAGGACCAGTGCTGGTTGTCACCACACAGACATTTTATTCTCATGATCAAGGCATCGATGCTGCTGCTTTTTAGTAGTTTGACAATTCTCATGATTTGCTGTCGCTGACTGACCGACCAACTGGTGGGCGGATAGGAATCCTGATTGACCATTCCAAGACTTTCGGCTTGTACCTCACGCTCTCGAGACAAAACATGCCCCGCCACAGCTCCAAAGCCCCAAAAGTCTCCACATCTTCACCATTGGATGAGTTAGTGAACAACAGTTCACCTGACCACTGCACGAATAAGAAGCGCAAGCCAACGTACCTCGTCCGCAAGGTGCGCCCCGTTAATACTTGATTTTGTGGCTCGTGACGCTCCTTTGACACATTTCAAAACGTACAGGAAGAGGAAAAGACACTGAGAGATGAAATTTTGCAGCTCGAAGCTCAAGTGGCAGTGCTCAAGGCCCAAGGAATGCCTCCTGGCTCAGCTATTGCTATCGACACAAAACTACAGGAAGCCAAAGGCAAGTCGAAGGTGCTGACCGACACTGCGAAACTTCAGTATTTGGGCATTGCAGCTGCTCAATCTCTCATGATGGAATGCATGGTACGGTGAATAGTTTCTATCTGCAGTGATCCAAACTGGTTGCTAATTGTTTTCGTTTTGGTGGTGACCAGAGGACGCACTACTCGAATCCCTTGTGCACACGAATTTGTCTCAAGACAGATTGGACTGCAAGGAGAGCTACGTTACTCGATATTCGAGAAGAGAAGTTGCGCAATGCGTACGAATATGTGGTAACCAGAAGTAGAGAAGCTGCGGGAGGTCAAGATCAGAGATCGAGCGAGCTCTTCGAGACAGACAACGGTGATATTTGCTCGTTGGGAAGCGCCGTCATTCATTTTCCAGGCGTCAAGTCGCTTCGACAAGTGTTTGAAGCACTTTGGTTCTATCTCACCAACATGGAGATCAGCATTTCGGAGCGGTTGGGGCATATTACCGTGCGAGAAGACTACGACATGATTGAAGGTTTGGGGTACAACGCGCGCATTATGTCGAGCGACAACAATGGCATCTCTACAGAGTCCAACACAGTTGTGTTTGCACAGCTTTTTGAAGAGGGTGATTTGAGGTTTGGAGGCGAGCCTTGTGCTGTCGTGGCTTCCGATTGCGTCGACGAGGACGAACTTTATCCTTACAAACCGTCTGAGCATGTTCGCAAAGACATTTCAGGTGGAGTTGTGTTGACAGCAAGCAGGCAAAAGAAAAATGGTGTTGAGAGCTTCGACGAGGAGTTAGTGGTAACGATGCGGCGCACAGGCTTCTTGAAGCTGCATCATCCAGAATTTCCTGTTGCTCCACTCGCACAACAAGAACTGGAAGCTGGGATTAGTGATTGGGGAACAGTGATGATCAAGGCGATGCGAGAGATTCTGTATACCAGAGCCTGATGGAGCTACGCAGTTGCTTGAATTACAGCCTTCCATTTGACGATCTCTCAGATCACGTGAGCGATGACGGGATCTGCGACCAGCTAGTAATATTAACCACATCGTTACGGTGTGGTTACGATGATCGTTTGTGCCCAACAAATTCATTCCAAGAATTCGACGATAGCCGCCTCACTCATGCCACGACGCAACTCCAAGCACTCCAATGCCTCAATCGATAATTTGTCGGCTAAAAAACGCAAAGCCTCGTATCTCATCTGCAAGGTTGGTCGCGTAAGCATTTTATTCTGTCGATGTTGACGCCTCTCCTGACTACTAGTTTGTCGTTGTAGGAAGAGCAGAAAACTTTGAGAGACGAAGTTCTACAACTGGAAGCTCAAGTGGCAGTGTTGAAGACTCAAGGGATGCCACCTGGATCTTCATTAGCTGCAGACCGGGGAATGCAACAAGCAAAAGCCAAGTCGAAGGTGTTAACCGAGGTGGCCAAACAGCAGAGATTCGCCGTTGCTGCGGCTCAATCGCTAATGACGGAGTGCATGGTGAGAATACTTCCTGGTTGCTGTTAATAAACGAGCGCACGACTAATTATTGTTTTGTCGAGTAGATAGCGCAGTATTCGAATCCATTGTGCACACGTATTTACCTGAAGAAAGACAAGAGTGAGCGAGAGCTACGTTACTTGCCATTCGGGAGGAAAAGCTCCGGAATGCGTATGAATATGTGCTTGCATGCAGCAACCACACTCCTGAAGGACAGGGTAAAGACTCGAGTGAAGTGTTCCAGACCGAGAATGGCGATGTTTGCTCCTTGGGGAGTACTGTGGTGCATTTCCCAGGCGTGCGATCGTTAAAGCATGTGTTCGACGCGATTTGGTTTTATCTAACAAACATGGAGATCAGCATCTCCGAACGACTGGGCCATATTGCTGTGCGGGAAGACTACGACATGCTCGAAGGATCAGCGTACAATTCGCGCATCGTGGCTACAGACAACAATGGGATCACGACCGAGACAAATACTGTTGTATTCGTGCAGCTATTTGAAAATGGAGATTCAGGTTTGGTGGCGAACCGTGTGCGATTGTGGCTTCGGACTGCGTTGACGAGGATGAACTTTACCCGTATCGACCCTCGGAGCACATTCGCAAGGACATTTCAGGCGCTGTAGTGATGACGGCGAGTAAACAAAAGAAACAATTGTCAATGACGACACACGGGGAGCAAGAAGAGGTTGGAAGTTCCAATGACGATGAAGAGCTGGTGGTCACAATGCGGCGTGCAGGATACTTGAAAATTCATCAACCACAATTCCCAATTTCTCCACTTGCTCAGCAAGAACTGGAAACTGGAATCGGTGACTGGGGTAAAGTGATGATCAAAACAATACGCGAGGTTTTGTATGGCAGTGAACTGAACCCAGATCTGTAAGCAATTGTGGTGACGATCCCATGAGGTTGGCAAAATTTAACATTTTGTGTTGATGCTTTGCGGGAACACCGAGGACAAGACACTTGTGCTGCTCATTTTTCTCGCCTGGTCGTTGCTGGCAAGGATCAGCCCGTCGCATACACAATGGTGTGGCATTGGAGGCATCGGATGTCAACCACGAGCTGTCAACGCATCAGATGCGGCGGCGATAAACTCTCTGATGGAAAGTCGTTGTGGATTTCTCCAGACGCAGAGCAGCAAGGGCACGTAAATTCGTTCGTCACCGTGTCAGCGAATCCGTTTAGTAATTGCTGATCTCGGACGCAATCACCATTCACTCATTCATGTAAACGTTTGAAAATCATGCATCGAGGCGTGATTGTGGACAAATGACCAGCACTTCGAAGGGAGGAAGAGTCGGTGAGCTTATCGTGGCAATGCTTCTCAAGCATTTCAGATGGACAGACAGTAGTGCGGTGCTAGCATCTGCGGCAGATTTGCTTTCAACATGGATTCAACCCGACACAACAATTCACGAAGCCAGCTTTTCCACCGTTGTTGAGGTGTGCATCCGGATTCAGCTCATCAATGGATCCGTGCATCGAATGGCAGTTCAAGTCAACTCAACAGCGTTACTGATGTTAAACACGCTGGATCTGGTTGTCTCGACGTCTTCAAGAGCAGACAGCACTAGCACTTCAATGTCTTGAATTGAACTTTATTATCCTTGCCACATAACATAACTAACTCTTTTTACTTGTTACTTGAATTCGGCGCGCGCTTATCAATTGGCGCCGTTGTTTAAATTCCTCACTTGTAGCTGCTTTATCATAACTTGGCTATCAGACTGCAATGAGACTTCGCTCGGTATGTGCCGTTGCGAGCATAGCTGGATGTTCCAGCACTTCCCTCATGCTTCCAAGTCGTTTAGTCGGATCCACTGTGAGCATTTTCGCGAGTAGATCCATGGTCGCCGCCGAGAAGAGGCGATCCATATTCCATAGTTTCAACACACCTCGACACCCGACAGTCTTGACGAGCTCGAACCCACGACATTCCGGGAACGGTAGTCGCAGTAGTGGTGACCCGGTCAACAAGACGAAAAAGACCGCCCCTAGGGACCACACGTCAGCACGAACGGGGTCGTACCAAGTGCCGCTCACGGCTTCAGGTGCTGTGTAGTGCAAATTCCCAGCCACTCGGTCCCGTGAGAGTTCTGCGGCTCGGGTGGTGCTAGCACCAAAGTTGCAGATCTTGACGTCGCCCGTGCTGCTGATTAAAATGTTTTCAGGACACAAATCTCGGTGTGCGATGCCGTTCGTATGGAGATATCGTAGACCTCGTGCGAGTTGCAAGACCCATCGACGTGCCTCTTGTTGTGGGACCCGTTGAGACGGTTGCGGCCCCAACGCTCCTCGACTGATGAGTTGCGAGAGGAGGTCGCCACCGGGACAATATTCCATGATGAGACGGAAGGACTCGCTCTCGACGCTCGTGGCGTAGTAGCGGATAATGTGGCGTCGACCGTCCAAGATCCTGCGACCGACGCTGCTCCTGTTCCTGTTCACGGCGGCGTAATTGTCGGCCTCACGTTCGAGGGCCAGTAACCTCTGAACGGTGCGCCATTCCTGCCACGTTCGGAGACCGCCACCGCGATCCGAATCGAGCGTCAATGCACGCACTTTGACTGCCACCGTGAGTGAACCTGGTGCGGGTTTATCGATGCCGACAGCGTCGGGTGGCACTTCCATGGTGCCCACATAGACTTGTCTTGTCAGACGTCGCGTGAGCTCCACGCGCGTGGAGGCCGAGCCGGACGACGTACGGGATCGATCCGAGATGGATGACTCGGACGACCGCTGTTGCAATGAAGAGCGAGCTGCCATTTGACCTGAAATGAATTGGTCTTTCGGAGACGCGTCGTGCTCGAGCTCAGTTCTCAAGTGAAGAGACCACTGCGAGGCGCGATGCGGAGAGAAGACGAGACTTACAATCCCACGGCCGCCGCTCCGCCGTGATAGAGTGAATGGATTGGGGCTCAATGGTGGGCAGCGCGCAGTGCACCAGCTTCTGTTGGTCATTTCTCACTGCGGCGCTTCTGCTTCGAGAGAGGTTGATGGCCACGTTTCTGACAGTGCAGACAACCAACGCGTCTGCTATCGAGGAAGCAGCTTCAAGAGTGTTTCGGCTGTGGCAAAGCGCCCCGAAATATTGCCACTATTGACCATCCAGACAGAACGCGTGGTGCTGCGTAACGTTCGGGAACTCGCACTAAAATTTTACTTGCATGAACACTAGCATAGCATCGAGGTCATGGCTCAAGTGCTGCATTATGCACGGGCTCCGATACATTTTGTAAGGCACTTGCGGATCACACTTCTTATTCGCCTCGTCTGTCGTTACGATCCGACGTTGAACTGTCGTGTAGCATAATTGCAGTCAACGGTGCCAATACAAACGCGATCTACATCAACCTGCCATGTGTCATATCGATCTGGTGCATCTCTCGCATCACTGCAGCGTTTAGTGAAAAACCGTTTAGTTTTCTCGCGTGTACCACTGAACAGTGCAGTTGCATGTCGGGACTGGCAATTCACAGGACAATTGGCGGAGAATTTTCACTGCAACTGGTTGACAACGCATTGCCATAGTCACTCGCTCTAACCCTATGCCATCGCTCTGGTTCGCCTTTTTTCGAGTTGCAGCAGCTGCTGCTGCGTGTTGCCCTTTTGAACTGTAGTCGCTACATTCGTCGCGCATTGCGTTGTCATCCAGCGAGAAGCTTTGTGTCGGCTAGTGGGATGCGATTTGAGACAGCAGCAAGGCATGGCGCAGACAGCAGATCGAGCCTTTGGGCATTGAACACTTGCAGGGATATGGAAGTCGCCAACCACTGGTCCCAAAATTCTGGTTCTCGTTCGTCCAACTTTCGTCAAACCAATCGTTTCGGAACGGAGGACAGACGAGGACACACCTTGCGTATCCTTGGAGAAAGACTTTAATCGAGCCGGACCGGTGGCTCACTTGAAGGCAACTCGAGATCCATGACGAGCATGAAGCAGTTTTGAGCACGAACACAAATTGTGGAAACATTGTAACGATGGTTGCATTTCTAGGAACGTTGGAGGACAATAACGATACTTTCGGGTAGAAATTCACCATCAGCCTCACCGAGATGCGTGTCTTTCGGTGTTGCCGTGGCACCACCCGCTTCAGACGTCTCCAGTGAGCTTTATCGACTGAACGACATCCGGTGGTAGACTTGAGCAAGTGCAGTACTTGTAGATATCTCACCACGCCCCACGGATTGTGGGCAGACAAGTCACTTCGGACAGTACACGGACTTGTACTGCGTCGAGCGGATGCTATCCATAGGCCTCGACATGTCAATACGACATGCAGCTCATGTAGCGTAATAATATGGAGCATCGTTCTTGCGTTTGTGACTTACAGAGCGTTCGTTTTCCACTACAGTACTGTGCATGTAACTTACTTGTTCGGATCAGACACCCTGCCTAGGTGCATGCAGGAATTCCCCGTTGACTCGACGACAGATTATCGGGATGGCTGGTGGGTGTGCTTTGGCTGTGACACTGCTGGACATCGTGGTGGCGGAATTTCCTGAGGAACTTCCTCGTTTTGCTGGCACTCCTGACAGGAGTCCTGTATCCTTGAGGTGAGTGTTGCTATTGCAGTGATTTGCGATGTCGGATGGGGCACATTGAGCGCCATCTAGGATTGTGCATTCCATCTTAGGCGGTACAATACGCGATCTTGTTTTTTCGACGCGCTGCTTTAAAGCTTACCTCGAAGTACCACGCATGTACATGTATTTCTCGTCGCTTCAAGCATCATGGAGTTTGGTTTGAGTCTTTACCCCATCACATCCTGCATCCTTACGTTCACATGGAATTTCACTCCTCGGTTATTAGTTTTTGCAGAACGAAACGACCAAGGTCGTTGCACACACAACTCGCCTAGTGGTCAAAACTTGCATCGCTAACAGAGCCAAATACATTAAAACGGTTGCAAGTGTGAAGTTTCTAATGCTTTTGAGGCAGAATCACCCACTGTAGTAATACTAGATGATTCTGCTAGGCTAGCATTATGGGTTTGTGATCAGAGTATGCGGTTGTAGTGATCGTTACCCGATGTGCGACTGAAAAGTCGAATACTTTGCACGGCGTTCCGAACGCTGGACGCTTCATCAAGAATGGTCCTGGTGGAAGCGATATCGGAATATTATTCATGGGATCTGTTTGCTTTCTGGCGCGTCGAACCACACGCCAAGCGGGTGTTCCGACGAGCCTTTAGGCGGTAGTACATTAGGTGGCCCAACACTACGGAGGATGCTGCGCATCGTGTCCACAGTAAGTCCGTACTTGTCTGCGAGCACCTCGTGTGTCCAGCTCTCGGGCGTCTCATAGTGAAGACGCAGCAGCGTGCGCAGGTCCCTCGTCGTGAGACGACCGCGCACTTGCTCCTCGTCGGCGCCTCCGACGCCCGTGGAGGACGCGGCGCTCGTCTTGTCGGTTGGAAGGCGCACAGGCTGCGCAGACCTCGGGCGGTGGCTGCTGGCGGTGGCTTCAAACGCGCGCGTGCTCTCCTCGAGGAACTTGACGCGCTCGAAGTCGTCCATGCGCTGTGCGTCCTGCAGCAGTTGCGTCCGCATCTCCACGAGTTCCACAGCCGAGCCGTGCGCGTCGATGGGCGTAGACGTCGTCTCAACGGACGTCGCTTGGACTCCCGACGCGCCTCGTGACAGCGCCACGAGCTGTTCCAGCGACACGTTCGTGCGGATCACGCGGCGGGAGACCGACGAGGGTTTCGTGGCTGCAGCTCCCATGGATCACGTGACGCTGTTAAATGAGCGGACGAAAGCGTCGTACTTAGACGGAATTCCGGTGGTTTGCTGTTTAGTTTTGGGTTTGAGGACTACGATAAGCACTTTGGACGGATTCCTGCTATTCTAGAGCTCAAAGTCTCTGCTGGTGATGCGGTTGTTCACTGCAGGTCGGTGGTCATCTTGTTCCGTCGTCGTCTTTGGATTCGTCATGAGGTGGTTTCATCTTGGATTGCTGCTGGATTCACAAGTTTGCGAATTCGTACCTTGATCGTTCAATCAGCTCAGCACTCGCATCGCTTCGTCCTCCACTCCTGTCGTCTTTATTGTCGTTGTCCAGCAGTGAGCACACACCACTTTTCTGCATTCAAGTCGTGTTCGGTATGGTAACCGAAATATCGGACTACGGGTTGAAGAATGAGTTTGGTGTGTGCTGGCTGGTCGCTGGAGCCGCTGCAAAACCTGGAGGAGGGCGCGTGGGCATTCGTGGAGGAGACGGATCCTGCGTTTCGGTCTGGGTCGATGGAGTCGACGAACCCAAGAATGCGCTTAAACTCGAAGTCCTCTGCTGATACAAAGCCGACTCGCGCTCCACAGCTGCCAAATCAGCCATGGGAGCAAAGAGGCTTTCGCGACTACCGAAAGCTGGTGTCTGCATTCCGTTCATGCCTCTCGAAGAAGCTGTAGTCGTCATAAATCCGGTGTCCAGTCCATTGTTTCTGAACGACGTGCCCAAGCCAAGGCCCAAGGTGCCTCCCAATATGTTGCCGTCGTTGTTGCTGTTACCATTTCCCCATCCAGACAGTAGAGATTGGCTGGAAAAACTGCCTGCATCATTAAAAGTGTTGAAGCTGGGATACCCTAAGGACGAACCAAACGAACCATTGCCAGTGCCAAATGTTCCACTCTGGCTGCTTACGTTAGTACGTCCCTGGTCCTCAGCTGGTGAGATGGGACTCGGAGCTCGAAGGCTGAAAGCTCCGGCTCCAGACAATGAATCCAAAGGAGAAGGCGCACTGGCCATATATCCACCATGATGCTTCATTGGTTGATCCCCCGACATTCCTCTTAGCGCTGGTGACGGCCGGAATACAATCACCTCATCCTCGAAATCGTCATCCTCATCCACTTCGGTTTCGGTGCGATAACCCCCCTGTGGCTGTGCTTCCTGCTGCTGTTTAGTGCTCTCGGCCGACAGAAACCCAAGGTTAATCGAAGCAACTGTTTCCGGCATAGCAGTATCCTGCTGAGGATTCCCTTTCCCGACATCAGGTGAAATCGTAAACAGTCCCGATGCACCACGGAAGAGCAGCGGGTTTCCTTCATATCCATCGCACAAATAGCGAGCGAAGTGATACAACTTCCAAGCACGAAGTTTTGCGGACTCAGCGTCTGCTAAAGGTGTCGCACCATTAGCTTCTTTCCATTCATCCGGAGATAGAGCCTTCATGCCGTCCTGTTCAAGTGGCGCGAAACCTCGAAGCTCAATGCTTTCCTTCAGCAAATGCTGCTGCTCACGAACAGCAGACGGAGTTTCATGGGCACCAGAATCCGCTACCAGAGGCGCAAACAGCTCACGAATACGGGCGTGATTCACGAGCTTCGTCAGTGTCAACAGGAATGCTGTAGAAAATTGGTCCCCACCTGCTCCTTGGTCATTCGCTGCCACATCACTGTACAGTTTCTTCTGACCATGCACCAAAAGCTGTTCCAATTGCTCCAGCATATCTGGGTGCAGCTCCAGATAGTCACAAAAGATAGTCACAGGGCCTGCAAGTCGGAACGCTACAAGTGCTTGATCCTTCGGCGCTTTGCCGTTCGCTCCTGCTGTCGGTTTGGTGCTCAAACTGTCCAACAGAAACTCCATCACACACGTAATCGTGCGAATAGCGAGACGAAGTGCATCCTCGAGAGGCGCCGTCTGCGCGCGCGAGTCCGAAGCTCGAATGATACAGAATACGTTAGTCACTACCACCTTGAGCAGCAGCGCGTCGCCCACCACCCCCGCTTGTAGCAACGTCCGCATGTCCTTGAACAGCACAGCCTCCATATCTCTCGGGTACACCGGCGTCACTGCGTCTTTTCCAGCACCAGTGGACAAGGCAAACAAGATGCCGTGCATCCTCGTGAGTCGATGCAGACAGCTCTTTAAGAACGCCGACTTGTCCTTGGATGACGTGGCCGTGAACGTCATGGGCGGCGCTAACGGGCGCTGTCGACTGCGTTCAAAGAGCAGCGCGAGGTTTTCCTCGGCCGTCGTGAAGGGCTGCGACGTGAGTAAACTGCGGCAGTATCTGTACACTGCCACCGTCTCGGCGTCGACGTACGTGGCCAGCACAGCCAATTGGTTGTGCGGATTGCCATTTTCTGGCACGACCAGGAGCGCGCGATGGTACAGCGCTTCAGCCGCTGCAAAGTTCTTCTTGGCCTTGTGACTGTGGAGCTCTCGATAGCGCGCGAGGTCTCCCAGGAACACGTAGCAGCGATACAAACTCGCGCGACAGCTGCTGTCCGTCGAGAAGACGTCGCGTAAATGCGCGTAAAAGGCGGCGGCTTGGGTCAAGAACTGCGCAAAGTCGCTGGACACGCGCGCGAAGGCCGCGCGATCGGCGCGATCAGCGCTGCCTTGCGGATGCGGCGCCGAAACTCCTCAATGCGGCGGTAAAAGCACGGCTTCCATAGCGCCTGCTCCACCTCCTTGCGCGCCGCGAACGCCGGGTGCGCGTCCGCCAGGCGCGTGGCGGCGCTGATGAGGCGCAGACGCAGTGCGTTGGCGGCCTGCACGTTGGACGGATCGGCGCGCAGCAGATCCCGCAGCTGCTTGTCTAGCGCCACGAGCTCCGCGTACGCGCGGCGCGGGTTGTCCATGCTGTTGGCTCTCAATAACGGCCAAGGCGCGAGCAATAAGTTTTAAAGGTTAAAGTTCTACCTTTTAGCAATGTCAATAAAACCAATCGGCAATAAAAGCTCGTAAAGATTCGTGGTCTTAAGACTAGGTCACTTGGCTAGTTAGATGCCAACTAGGTAATTATCCCATCGCTACCGAACTAGTAGGATTCTGTGCAAAGCGATAGATAACACATGGGAGAATTGCTGTTTGGCGAACGAAACGGCTATTCGCGAAAAGCCTATTTAATCGCTAAGAGGTAAATCGTTCGAAACAAACATAACGACAAAAGAAATACAATGCTTTTCTCGATTATGGTAGTCATCAACAAAAATACCGAAGACAAAGTCCGCTTTAGAATGCCTGGCTAAGTTGTGTCAAAGCGTCTTCGCTGGCATTGCCTTCCCAGGCCCCCAATTCCGATGACCGGCGTCTACGCTTCTTGGCACGGTATTTCTCCTGTGCTAGACTTTTTTATGATAGTCCTAGCTGCATGTGGATGAGATTGTGCTGGGCTTGGCAATAACATTCTCCATTTTGCTCTCGTAGAGAAGTGAATGAAACATGATAGTTGGTTAGCACCGCTTTAGCGTTGTGGCTAAGTTAGTGGCAACGCTAAGGCGAAATACGTCGTCGTATTGCCACGAGTGTACTGGCTAGGTGCTTTGACTTGGTCCTTGTATGTAAGCACGCGATGGATTGGGTACATCGGTGAATGAGGTACTATATTTCCAAACGAATTACCCTTTCACGGGTTGCGATGTTGTTCGCGTGAAAATGATTCACCTGCGAAGGGCCAACTGTTTTCCAGAAGAGTTGACTTTTCTCTATGTTGTAGGTTTGTAGCTATTAACCAAACCTCCCAGCGGGTCCACATGGTGGACCCGGCAAATCATCCGATAATTAGGTTACTGGCGGTCAACTCGGTAAGCGTTCTACTATTGACGGTGTTTTAGCCAGGCGAATTGGAAGGAGAAATCGACACCTAAACAAGAAAACACATTAGTGGACTGTCAGTTTTAGCAGTAAAAATGAACGTACCGTAATGTTCTAGCATGAAACCCACTGCGAATAACAACCAAGTGGCGATTTTACCTTGCACGAGTCGACCGTGTGTCTCGAGTACGAAAGCTACTTGGTAGAGTGTGGAAACTCCGAATCGAGTCGCCACAAAAACGTGAAAACCTACTAAAATCACGGATTGGAGAACCACAAAAACGGCGATGACTGTAAATCGTTGTGTTAGTCGTTCGGGGTGGTCTAAATCGTGGTCACTCAAATAATAGACACGATTCGGCAATTGCTGCATGATCAGCATGTACGCCATGTAAATCGTAGGTGTGATACATTGAGCGTAGACAATGAGACCGAGATATTCGTTGTTGAAAAGCAGTTGAAGCGTTTGATTCACTGCCACTGTGTTCTGTCGTCGCGTTTCTTTCAAAATGTCGTTGATCACTGGGTTTTCAGGCATGAGAAGCGGTCGTAACTTGAGGGAAGTGGCCAACTTTGTTGACACTGCAGTTAGCTCGGCTAACCTCCGTGAAGAACCTAAATGGGTCATTAATCTGCGTGCAGAACCATTTTGTTTTGTCGTCAATGGTTCGATTTGAGCCGACACCCTTCGAGATGACCCTGCTCCCGTTTGAATTGATATCCGCCTAGGCCCCATTTGAGTCGAAATTCGACGAGATGAGCCTCCGTGGGTCGACACTCGTCGCGAAAATACCTCAATTTGACCTGACGTCCTTCTCGACATATCATTTTGTGTCGGAGTAGTAGGATTTTTATTGCGAGACGGTCGTCGAGAGGAATTTGCAGATGCGAGCTGGGAGATTTCAGTTGAGGTGCTAGTGTTGTCGAAGCTGTCGGTGTCCGATTCTTCGTCTTCTGTGCCTTTTTGCTGACTGAGTCGATCTCGACTTTCCAAGCGAAACCCAAATGAATTTCCGATTCGAGTGCCTACTTGGACGCTAAATCGCTTTCCAGCCTCGGGGATCAATCGTGCAGCCTCCCGTATCCTCTGCATGAATTGGGAAGGTGGATTTAATGCCTTTGAAAAGTGTTCGGCACTGAGATCGGGACCACTTATGGCAGTGGATGAATAACGAGACTTTCGCTCTGCAATCGACCGAAGTCCTGTGGGTCTTCGGTCGTTATTGTAGACACAACGAGTTGCAAGAGCTGCGAGGAGAGTTCGATTCTCCTCAGAAATTTTGTGTTCTGCACAAGACAACAAACAAATTTGACGCAATTCTGCTGGGTCCAGTTGGCCAGGCAGTAGAAGAAGCCGTAGTGTAGCCTGAAACAGCGTTCCTAGTGAATCTTCATCCGCTTCTGGAGCTACTGTACCGAGAGTTTTTGCGCTTAATTTCTGTTGTCGATGTCTTCTCTGTTGAACGGCTCGATGGGTAAGAGCCACTCGAGACCTACGGTTCATTCCATGTAGAGCGAGCATTAAATCCATCACGTTGAGAGTCACAACGGCAATGGCCATCTTTAGTGAATTGGTACTACGCATGCAAAGCGCAGAGTAAAGTGTGTGAAAGACATCAACAGTGAATACAATCACCTCTGGTAATCGATCTTCTAGATGCGCACCACAAGCAGCGAGAATATTTTTCATCGCAATGTTGACTAAGGTCAAGAGAGCCATCAAATGGGGCTGAATAAAACGCGGGGCAGCATGAAATAGCGCCTGGTATGCCGGATAAATAGTAATAAGTGCTCCTTGAGCTGTGATCAGCATAAAATAACGATGCATACGAAATTCTACATCTGGAATGTCCCGAAGGGCTCCTCGTCCTAGTACGAGTCCAGTGATACAGAAACACAAGATAATAATTACAGGAGACTGCAACATATTCATGAATGGAAGAGGAAAAACCCACATCTTTGCCATGAAAACAAGGAATCCGGTCGTCACTATAGAGCTGCAAAGTGTTATACCAAGAATTCGTGGAGTGGAAAGGTCAAGTTCCGACAACCACGCTTTCGCTTGCATTAAACCATTCAGCATTGTAATCACCACAACAATTGTATGTCGAATCCAAAACATATAGTTCGCGTTCGGACCTTCCGCAGATGGACGAAGAGGGAAACATCCAGCTAACACCACCAGTAATAACGGAGACAACGGTGTCAATATACACACCATAGCAACTCGAAAGGACGACACTTGCTGTCCATACTCCTCTAATGCCAACATTCGTTCAACCGAGTATTGTCCGCAATGACTCACTTGAAGGCGTTCCCATAGATTGTAGAGCGGCTCAAATGAACCTCCAAAAACTTTCATAGTCCCAAGGACAATTTGACTTTGTTGTCGTTCATGGGGAGGTCGAGTTGGAGGGATGACACGAGGTTGAATGGATAATGACAGCGGAACCACCACGCCCCGCTTCCTGGGCATCTCACCAAAATGACGAGACTTTAATGTTCTCTGTTTAAATATCTACCTCATGCCGTGAATAGCTTGCCCTACGAATGTTCGTTGCTTAACTTGGTATTAACCGATTCCGTTTTCACGATGAAGTCACCCAAGCAAACTTAAATGTGAAATCCGCCCCATAATGCACAAGTGTCGATTGTACTGCGAAAATGAGCCAAATGAGCAATCTTCCTTGAAGAAACAAGAATTGGTTCTCCAGCACAAAAGCGACTTGGTAAATGGTGGAGACACCGAATCGCTTCGTCACAAATACTTGCAGAGTTATCAATACTGCAAATTGCAATGCTGCCAAAGCTGCAATGACGGACATTCGTTGGTTGAATTCGTGTGCGTTGCCGAAGTAGCGGTAATGTGTTGGATAATAGACATGATTCGGCATAGACTGGAGGAACGGCATGTACATCAAATAGATGACGGGGACGAAACACTGCGTATACGCTATGAGGCCGAGATATTCATTGTTGAACAGCAGTTGCAGAGTTTGCTGGACTGCTCGGGTATTTTGTCTTCGTCTTTCTTCAAGCACGCTTCCGATGACAGGATTACTGGTCCGAACAATAGGTAGGAGCTTCTCTGAGATATTCAAACGTTCACTAGGAGTGAAAGTACCAGTCGATGACACATTTTGAACAAGTTTCAATGATGAGTCAAGAACTCGTGAGTCTCGAGAACCTGTTGGTGTTACTGATGAAGGTAGATTTAAGGATTTCAGCGGTTTTAAAGAGAGACGCCGAAACGTGTCGGTATTTGATTCATCAGAGTCGTGGTGAAACGACTGCAAACTTACCAAGCGACCACGATGTTTTCTTTTAAAACGTGACTGCACCATGGGGACGACAATCACTGCTGCTTGTAGCCGCCGGAAAATTTTCGAGCGAGGTGGTGGAGGCACCACAAAATGGGAAAAACTAAGTTTTCGTCCTTCGATCGCTACTGTTGCGTATTGAGACTTTATTTGACTCATAGTAACTCTCTTCGACGTCCGCCGTTCACTGTCGTAAACACTGCGAGGGCCGAGAGAAGCCATCAATGTAGTGTTTTCTTCTGATAGTTTGTGTTGCATACCGGATAGAAGGCGAATTTCTCTCAGCTCCGTCGCGTCGAGTAGGCCAGGCACTTGTAGCAAGTTCACTGTCGACTTGACTAGCGAGTCAAATGGCCGGGAGTCATCTATGTTTTTCAATGTCAACGATGGTTTTCCTACATGATACGATCGACTCATTCGTGCAATTCGAGAACGTCGATTCATGCCATAAAGAGTCAAGACTAGAACGAAAACATTGAGCGCTACGATTACCATGACCATTTTCATCGAGTTGGCGCTATGCATACAGAGCACAGAATATATCGTGCCGAAAACGTCGCATGTGAATACAATCACCTCCGGCAGACTATCCTGAAGATGTGATCCCCAAGCTGTTTGGAGATTTTTCAGTGCAAGGTTTAACACTGGCATTAAAGCCGTCACCAAGAGCTGTAATGCACCATCCACTGCGAGAAAGAGTGCTTGGTATACTGGATAGATTCCCAAAAGTGCTGCGTGAACTGATGTAAGCAGAAGGAATCTACGACCTCGAAGTTTTCCGTCTTGTATGCCGTTCAATGGATGTGCTCCCAAAGCTATTCGACTTGCTATAGCCCAAATACTAAATAGCAGTGGCGCCCCAGCTACAATGAGGAATGGAATGGGGAACACCCACAGATCTGCAATGAGAATATTCAAGGTAGTGTACACAATAGCACTACCACTTGCCACCACGACTATCTGCGTCATCGTTAACTTCATTTCTGGGATCCAAACTTTAGCTTGGGCCATTGCACACACGATAAGAATTATTCCAATCAGGGTATGCCGAATCCAGAAAACATAGTTTGCGAAAGCTCCATTCTCCGCAGGTTGTAGTGGTAAAAATTCCGTAAAACTGACCACAAGTAATGGACCGAGTGGAAACAAGAAGCAGACGCCTAATATACGGGTGATTGATACACGTTGACAGTATTCGTCTAGTGCTAGCATTCGCTCTACGGAATATTGACCACAATGACTGACTTGGAGGCGTTCCCAGAAATCGTAGAGAGGAGAAAGTGAATAGCGAAAGAAGCAGATGTGAGACTTCTGACTATCAGGTTGTTTCGTGATAGTTGGCTGTAGCAACTCGTTCTGTAGGTTTGGAGTGTTGTTTTCTTTCAACGTCCTCATACTTTCTTGAATGCTATCTAGGTCTGGATCAGATAATTCTGTGACCGAATCGGGTATTTCCTGAATATGTTTGAGCACACTGGTAGGTCGTTGTTGCGGCTCCTGAATTTCAGTGTGAAAGTTGTGTAGGACATTAATCTTCTGCCAAGATAAATCTACTTTGCTCGGTTGTCGTGGGAATACGGAGCCGCTCTCATTTCGCGGTGTGTGGTCCCATGGGACAACAGATCGGCTACCGCGAGATAGTGGCTCGAGGATTCCACGAAAGAGAATGTTGCTTTGATGTCGTGACTCCAGATGAGTGTTTTCTTTCGTTTCATGCGGAGAAGTTGAGTCACTCTCATGTGAACCGTGAGGCAGGACGTGAGCTCCAGCATGCGGCATTACTTTTTGCGAAAATGTAGTCACTTGCGATGTTTGATTCCCTAGAATAGTCATTTTCTGAGCGACACTCGGTTTTCGTTTCATGTGGTTGGGTTACAGTTCTTATGCATCTAGTACTGTTACTGGTTTGCCTTCGGATACGATGTGACCACACGTTAGACGTTAGATAAGATTAGCTTTCCTGCACCACATCTGTGGTGCAGGAAAGCTAATCTTATCTAACGTCTAACGGGGTATTTTTCATTTCTAGCTCTTGTGTTTGTCAACTTAATTGCAACGACTCAGTACAGTCGCAGTGGCATCTGAAACTTGCATCACCTTGTTCATTTATGCAGCCATTCGAAACGAAAAGTGAAATCGACACCTGCACAAAAGTTGCACACTTAGCAAATCCAATCACGACTTTACTGCTCCGGAGGGACTTACCGTAGTGCACAAGTGTCGACTGTACTGCAAATACCAACCACATCAATAACCGGCCTTGCAGCAACATGAAACGAGATTCTAGCACGAACGCAACCTGGTAGATTGTCGAGATGCCAAATCGCTTCACTATAAACACTTGCAGCATGATAAATACCGTCAACTGCAGCCCGGCTAAAATCCCAATCACCGTCATTCGTTCGTCGAATTCGAGTGAGTCACCAAAGTATCGATAATGTGTTGGGTAGTAAACATGATTCGGCAAAGCCTGAAGCGCTGGCATGTACAGCAAATACAGCACGGGGATAATGCACTGTGTATACGCAATAAGCCCAACGTACTCGTTATTGAAAAGTAGCTGGAGCGTCTGCTTCACGGCTCTGGAGTTTTGCTTTCGAGTCTCTATCAACACATTTCCAATGACAGGATTGCTCTTCGAGACGAGCGGTAGTAATTTTTCCGAAGTCTCTTGCCACAAAGCAGGAACGCTACGTCGATTTGATTTAGCGGGGGTCTTTGAATTCTTCGATGGTTCACTTATCAGCAGAGATGTCTTTGGAGCTGATGACTCCAAGTCTTGAGCAATGGAAGATGCGTGAGAAGAAATAGATGAAGATTGACGCGTAAACCTTTCTGCCTCAGATTCATCCCGTCCACTATTTCCCGGTCGAAACCATCTCGAATCACCCAGTTGAGCCGCTGTCCGTGAACTAATACGTAAGCTTAACCATCTACTAGTTGAAATTGACAGCACAGCTCCTCGTAGCCTTTGAATTAGCTTTGATTGGGGTTGTGATGGTACTGGAAAATGAGAGACGCTAAGCTTTCTTCCTTCCATAGCTGCAGAAGAATATCGTTCTTTGATTTGAGCAACTGAAACAACTTCAGTCGTCCGTCGACTGTTGTTGTAGACACATCGAGCTGCGAGTTGATCAAGCAAGTCTACGCTTGGTTTCGAGAGCTGATGCGGCATACCCGAAAGTAATCGAATTGTCCCCATTTCGGTCGAGTCGAGCTGCCCTGGTGCTTGTAGTAATCTGAGCATTGTGTTGACTAGTGTACTTAACAAAGCAGGACTGCCACCTGCTGTAGCAAATGAGTCCAACACCGATTGTCTTCTACGGAGATTTTGTTGCTGTCGTTCCATCAATTGAAACGATCGACAAGCTCTTGCAACACGAGATCGACGATTCATTCCATGCAGTGACAGTAACAAGACCGAAGTATGGAGTGCTAACGTAATTGCGACCATCATCATCGAGCTCGCGCTATGCATGCATAGCACCGAGTAGATTGCACTGAAAACGTCGACACTGAAGATGATAAGTTCTGGTAAATTATCCTCAAGATGCGACCCCAGCGCTGTCTGGAGATTCTTCAGTGCGAGATTAATTCCAGGTAACAACGCGATCATTCCTAACTGAAGATATCCATCCAACGCGAGAAATACTGCTTGGTAGGCTGGATAAATCCCCAACATCGAGGCATGGACAGACGTTAACAACAAAAATCGACGACAGCGGAACTCTCCGTCTTGAATACCTTCTAAGGGGTGGGAACCTAACACTATTCGGCTTACAACGGCCCAAATGAAAATATTTAACGGTGCACCTGCCACCACTAGAAAGGGAATAGGAAATACCCATAGATCTGAAACGAGAATATTCGTTGCGGTGTATACACACGCAGTACCAATTGCCACCACAAAAACGTGCTTCATCGTCATCGCCATCTCTGGAATCCAAGCTTTCGCTTGCCACATTGCACACATCACTAAAATGATTCCCATGATCGTATGTCGGATCCAAAACACGTAATTTGAGAGCGGACCTTGTTCTACAGGTTGCAGCGGCATAAATTCGGTGACAACGACAACAGAAAGTGGACCGAAAGGGAACAATAGGCAAATTGCTAGTACCCGACCGATTGATACTCGTTGACAGTACTCATCGAGCGCGAGCATGCGCTCAACCGAGTACTGCCCGCAGTGACTGACTTGAAGGCGTTCCCAGAAATCGTAGAATGGGGCGAGCGAGTATCCAAAAAATGTGATAGCTGTCACGAGGCGACTCGGTTGACGTTCAGGCTTGGGTGGTAATGAGACGATGAATGCATCTCGCTTTTTCGTTGGAGAAGAATACTTGGTTATATCCGGAATTGCCGGACCCCCAAACGATTTTGTCTTCTCTGGAGAACCTTCGATTGTACCTGGCGGACTTGGAGTCGCTGTGGGCTGTTCTCGGAAATTCTTCAATGAAGCGGTTAACCGCTTTGCAGGGGAAGTTGATCGTCGTGGCTCGATTTCTGGTGGTGTTATCTGTAGGACGTAGCTACTCCGTCGTGGTAAGTCTATCGAGTCCGTTCGAGGTGAATCCGCTGAAGTTTGTTGTCCAGCACAAGACCTATCGCTATCTTGTCGTAAAACCTCCAGACTGTCCAGCTTTCGCTCCCTAGACAGTCGAATCGTTTGAGTAAAACTATTGACTTGCCGAGTGGGGGAAGTTTTCTTTTCATCTTGACCAACCGATTTCACGCGTACTCGGGGGGGTCTAGTATGTGACGAAAATGGGAGTGAACGACCACGAATATTGTGTAGGACGCTACTTCCTCGCTTCGGTGGAGAACTAATGTGTGGTGCCACAGTCACTCCTCGAATACTTCTCCTCGGTTCAATTCCACGAGTTATTGGCTGTCGTCCACTAGAAGTCTGCTGGGTATCATCCTGCGTGTCTGGCATTGTCAGTGAACGAGCTCAATCGTTACTGAGTGCCTTGAAAAATTGTTTTCTTAGACTTAGTCAGGTGTCCAATCTCCCAGAAATAGGGAGGTGTGGTTTCACCGGTGCCTGCCAATGTCTTCTGTCCAAGAGTGATCTGGATCTGCAGTTACTTCAAGCCGCTGTGCACGAAAAATTTTGCGTCTAGACTCAGTTTGTCGTATTTTAGGAGCAAATATAACATCTATGCGGTGTTGCTAGACGAGAATCATGCAACACCTACGTGCTCATAGAATGAAAAACTGTTAATTGGTTGCTCCACCGTATACACCAAGTGGTAATCTCATCGTAACACTTCAGCAGTTAACTACTAATAAAGCATGTATCAAAATTCGTCTGTCAGATGCTTCACCACAAAGCAGTTACCCGTTCCACAAGTCTGAAGTGATGTTCCACCACGAAAGCAAATTGGTAGATGATTAAGACGGCAATCCTAGCTACACCGGAAATGTGTAGCGCGGCGAGTACTGAGGATTGTAGTCGCGCCAAAAATGGCAAACATTGTCATGCGATTTAGAAATTGGCATCTCCCTCCATCAAGACGAAATTGGTAGGATAATATACACGATTCAGAAGAGTTTGGAAAATGGGTATGTACACCACGTAGAGCACAGGTATTGCGCTGAATACATGCAATCAGCCCGAAATTCTTATTATTGAACAGCAATTGCAGCGATTGCTTGACTTCTCGAGTGTTTTTTCTTCGCGTCTCGGTCAGAATATCATTGATAATAGGATTTCCAGCAATACCAAGCGAACACAGCTTGATTGAAGCTAGATAGTCTAGTGGAAGTGCCTTTTCCGACCTAAACCCAGCATGATGACAAGGTTTCCGATCTGAGGAACGGTATGAACACTATCAGCTCTTGAGCTACCATCACACCATTTGTTGCTTGTCTTGTCACTGCTTCTGTATGGACTCCCCAACCGAGCACTGTCAATTGTTATGTACACCACAATAAGCAAAAAAATCATAACAAGTGGAGTTAATGTCTGAGAGTTTGTGCTCATGCCAGAGATCAATCGAATTTTGTGCAACTCTGCCGAATTGCCCTGGAGCTCGTAATAACTTCAGCGTCGAAGAACGAAGGTGCTTAGAGTCTGAACACCTTCGTGGCGAATGTGATGTCTTCAACCTAGAGCTCAATAGAATTAAACGAACAGAACTGCATTGTCCTCTGCATTCGCCTCAGCCAAGTTTCTACTAGTACACAATTTATTCAGATTAGGGACGATAAAATTCACAGGCATCTACTGCTGCGCTGATAAATCACAGTAAGGACGAAAGATAGCTCAGCACTTGACTATTCCTTCTCAACTTCGTCTGCTTGACTCTCTCGACAACTGGCAGCGATCAGCGCCGGGTGGTTGAGCACCTCCGTCATGTTCTGCAGCCGCTTTGCTGGGTCGAATTCCAGCATTTTGTCCAGCAACTCCAGTGTGGCAGCAGAGAGCTGTTCGTCCATGTCCCAAGCCTTGAGCACGCCACGACAGCCCATGGCCTTGACGCTCTGGAACTCGGGACTCACAGGCGACGCGAACTCGAGCAGCGGCGCGCCCGTCAGCAGCATGAAAAGCAGAATGCCCAGCGACCAGACGTCGGCTGTCACAGGGTCGTAGCTGACCTCGGCCACGACCTCGGGCGCCACGTACTGTGTCTTCCCCACACACCCACTGGCGCGTGTGTCTGCGCGTGTGCTGAGACCAAAGTCGCCGAGTTTGTAGACGCCATCGCGTGTGACGAAGACGTTCTCGAGCGAGACGTCGCGGTGCGCGAGGTTGCACGTGTCATGCAGGAAGCGCAGACCTCTGGCCAGATGCAGCACGATGCGCAGTGCGTGCGACTGGGCGAGACGACTCTCAGGCTGCGTGGCCATGAGGTCCGTCAGCAGGTCGCCGCGTGCGCAGTGCTCCATGACCACGTACACGTGCGAGCGCTGCACGAACGTGTCGAAGACCTGCACGACGTTGCGATGACTCTTGGAGACGTTGCGCAAGTGGCGTACGGCCTGCCACTCCTTCCAGGGGCCTTGGAGGCGGCCTGTGGCGTCCCGTTGCAGCTGACCGGCGCACTTGACCACCACCGCTTTGGATGTGGCGTTGGCTGTGGAGATGTGGCCCAGGTAGATCTGCGGTGCGAGACGAGAGCTCACTTTGATGTTGCGAGCAGAGCTCTGTGCTCCAGGGCTGTCGCTGTTGCGGGCGTAGACCAAGGTGGTCGTCATGGCGGAGGCGTGTGCTCTGGGCGGAAAAAGGCAAAGTGCGTCGATGACTTGAAGTTCGGGTCGCGAGCGTAGACGGGGCTTTGCCACGTCGCATGTTGTCATCTAGGCGTAGGGTAATTGGCCTCTAGCGAATCCGAGTGCGGCGCGTCGCCTGCGTCGGTGTGATGGAGACGGACGTCCAAGTGATAGCGACGAGCCAGCAACATCTAAACAAAATTGGTGACTCAAGTGGAGTCCACTTACCTGTGGGTAACCACGTGCTTCAAGCACTGCTTGGCTTGATAGCCAGCGTCAGATTCACAGTGCTGGTGTTGAAGTGATATTCTTGTTTGCGGTGGTCCTGCAACACGGTTATACATACTCGACAAAACAAGTAGAAGCCATCGGGGTTAGGATCAATTGAATCTCGCAGGACGGCTCAGCCTCTGCCATGTCCCTACCTGTTGTTGTACTTGCAGTGACTCGAGCTCGGCAACGGCTGCCATTGGAGACTGCCATGCAATGTCCACTGCATGCAAAGCTACAATCCTTCGGATAACTCATGACGCGCCGCGACGCGGGCAGCTTCAACTTGACGCTGTCGTCCGACGACTACTAGTCGAGCACGTTGTCAGAAGGTGTTGGGCTTTTTCGCAAGCTGCTGCAGTGAGGTGTCGACGTTGACGCTGCGATCGTGGTCACTCGCTTCATGCGAACGATAATACTGCTGATCACTGTAGACGATTCGCCTTCGTCAACTGGCTCGAGGTATCGACGGATGCGTCCATCGCGGCCATTTCGCACCGGAATGCAAGGTTTTTGTGAGTTGCTGCTTTTAAGCAATTCCATCGACGCGCACCGAGCAAGGAGGCAAAAATCATGTATAATAACAACTTCATTGCAAACTGCAGCTACGAGACTTGTCTGGATCGGCAGGGTTGTCAGCAGCATCATCGCTGTGAGCTAGCTCCTGGACCGATCCTCGTCGAATAGTTAATTTTCGGGAATCCTGTGAGGCCAGCAAACTCCGTCGATGTTTGCTAGTGCTCATACTGTCATCAAACGAGGACACCCGGGTCACTTCGCTTACAAATTGCCGCAGTTGAGGGGTGTCACATTCTGTTGTCCATCCTGTTCGAGGTTCGCCTATAGTTAGTCCAACAACATGTTCATTGAGTGAACTACCTTGTATTGACGATTAGGCTAGCCAATAATGTGTGTACCTGATCCTCTTGGCTGGATCACTGCTCCATGAGTGTCATGGTTTTGGTTTATTGACATCGTTATTCAGGTAGAATCAACAAGTAGTTCCCAAGAGTCAAAACTAAAATAGTGGAATTGGTGTTGGTTGCCCTTGTCACGTTATAATCGTTTTAAACTCCACCATCGACTATACATAGCAGTAGTCTGGTTGGTCTTTCACAGGCTTCTCTAATCACAACGCTCAAGCCACGCGATTGTCTCGATGTGTGGTGTGTGTGGAAGCATGTCCACAGGTTGGAGGTATTGCACACGATAGGTGCCAACCTCTCCGACCTCAGGTTTCGCCTTGGCACAGAAAGCTTCCAGATCGGGCACTTGCGAATGAGGATTGCACGACACATAGCATATATGGCGTGGAGCCATCCGACGCAGCATTTTAATAAGCTTCTTATGCAGACCTGCCCGCGGTGGATCCACGATCACCATGTCTGGGAGATCAGAAGTATTATTGGAAACGATTTTCTCGAGAAGCACTTCTTCTTGCCAGTTCTTAGCCAAATCAACGCAATAGAACTGCATGTGATCATGCGAATAGTTGTTTAGACGGGCATTTACTTTTGCATGCTCTACAGCAGCTTCCACAAGCTCAAATCCCACAACTTTCTTCGCATGCTTTGCTATGCAAATACCAATACTGCCAACACCGCAAAAGAGATCCCATACCACAGGTTTCTCAGGTAATGTCGCCATCATACGCTGGATTTCATGATACAGGACACTTGCCTGAACAGAGTTGGGCTGAAAGAACGAGTCAAACGAAATCTTGAATCGATGGTTCAGGATAGTGTCTTCCAGATAAGAACTACCATACAAAACACGTTCCGTAATGGCTGTATCTATGGTTTCAGCAGTTGAATCATCCCTCCTGCGCTGATGGCGCTGGGCTTCGCTATCTAAACTTTCCACAATGGATACAAGGCGTGGAGAATCGCCAGTCTCAGTAAGCATATACTTATCGTTTGTTTGCACCAGGTCTTTCACGATATCTTTCAACAATTCACTTTGCTCTCCATCAAATGAAGTGGTCACAAGTCCCAGCATGATCTCCATACGACCATGGCCATTGATACCGCGACGCAGCACGATCTGTTTTAAAAATCCTTCGTGCGTGTTGAAATCGTATGCTTGCAGTCCAGCATTTTCACACCGGATCACCAGCCGCTGCAAGAGTTGGTTACACGCTGTAGTCTGCAGTAAACACTCATTCAACGACAAAATTCGGGGGTTCCATACTGCTGCACGCCGCCGACGTGCCTTGCTCTTCCATGAATTTGCTTCGATCGTCGAGCACTTACCGACGCCACAGGAAACATTCCGACTGTGAACGGGTAGCGAAGAGGAGCTGCAACTCCATCATCGTAGTCTGCAGATTTGTCCTCGTTCAGAAGCCAGCGACCTGCACTGCAGGTAAATTCCATCTTGTTGCGGTAGTGATAGATCCCAGTGCTATCCTTGTCAGTGGCAACACCTAAAATGTCACGGGTCTCCATATCTGGAGAATGTTTTCGTTTAGCAAAGAGTTCACGAATCCATCTCTGCTTCTCTCGAAGCTGCTGCGCGTAGTTCACATGTTGCAGCTTACAACCACCACAGATGCCGAAGTACTTGTTGCACAATGGCTGTACGCGTTGGTCACTGGGTCTGGACACTTGTACTTGCTGTCCGAAAATCGGCCAGGCATCTTTGGCTTGTCGGTCGCCCATTTCTCTCTGGACTGAACGTCTCGTTCCCAAATTTCAGCCTGAAGTTCATCTCCAGGAGCTGCAAATGGAACCACCACCTCCATCTCTACGCCTTCAGCAGAGACGTAGGTGCTCACGCTGTCGCCATGCGAATTGAGCTTCTCAACTGTCTAAAACGATAGTTACAAGTCAGTTGAGAGACACAACGAGCCATTTACCATGGAGCTTCACTCACCAAAGTCACATGTCGCTTGGCATTTGGCACAGGTGGAGACTGGATAGAGGAGAAGAATCTCTGAGTGCGGGTAGTGTGCTGTTCCAATAAGCACGTCGGCCATCTTGCCAACTTGCGCATATGCAGAGCAGCCACCAGCATATTGTCTGGTTCTCGTGAAATGCTCAATTGACCAGAATTGGCCAATCAGGCTGCATGACCACCGGAAAGTCATTTCCAATTGGATGTTCTGTAACTGGTGCATGACATGAAAACCAACTACAGGTATGTCGATATCAACACCCTGGCAAAGTATTATTGACCAGCCACGCTGGTTCACCTCCAGCACAAAGACGCATTACCCACCTCAACCCTTGCATTCCGGTGCGAAATGGCCGCGATGGACGCATCCGTCGATACCTCGAGCCAGTTGACGAAGGCGAATCGTCTACAGTGATCAGCAGTATTATCGTTCGCATGAAGCGAGTGACCACGATCGCAGCGTCAACGTCGACACCTCACTGCAGCAGCTTGCGAAAAAGCCCAACACCTTCTGACAACGTGCTCGACTAGTAGTCGTCGGACGACAGCGTCAAGTTGAAGCTGCCCGCGTCGCGGC
Source organism: Phytophthora palmivora (assembly GCA_008079305.1). Lineage (NCBI taxonomy): Eukaryota > Oomycota > Peronosporomycetes > Peronosporales > Peronosporaceae > Phytophthora > Phytophthora palmivora. The sequence goes on from VOQZ01002282.1 coordinate 38,463, forward strand.
GCGTCATGAGTTATCCGAAGGATTGTAGCTTTGCATGCAGTGGACATTGCATGGCAGTCTCCAATGGCAGCCGTTGCCGAGCTCGAGTCACTGCAAGTGCAACAACAGGTAGGGACATGGCAGAGGCTGAGCCGTCCTGCGAGATTCAATTGATCCTAACCCCGATGGCTTCTACTTGTTTTGTCGAGTATGTATAACCGTGTTGCAGGACCACCGCAAACAAGAATATCACTTCAACACCAGCACTGTGAATCTGACGCTGGCTATCAAGCCAAGCAGTGCTTGAAGCACGTGGTTACCCACAGGTAAGTGGACTCCACTTGAGTCACCAATTTTGTTTAGATGTTGCTGGCTCGTCGCTATCACTTGGACGTCCGTCTCCATCACACCGACGCAGGCGACGCGCCGCACTCGGATTCGCTAGAGGCCAATTACCCTACGCCTAGATGACAACATGCGACGTGGCAAAGCCCCGTCTACGCTCGCGACCCGAACTTCAAGTCATCGACGCACTTTGCCTTTTTCCGCCCAGAGCACACGCCTCCGCCATGACGACCACCTTGGTCTACGCCCGCAACAGCGACAGCCCTGGAGCACAGAGCTCTGCTCGCAACATCAAAGTGAGCTCTCGTCTCGCACCGCAGATCTACCTGGGCCACATCTCCACAGCCAACGCCACATCCAAAGCGGTGGTGGTCAAGTGCGCCGTCAGCTGCAACGGGACGCCACAGGCCGCCTCCAAGGCCCCTGGAAGGAGTGGCAGGCCGTACGCCACTTGCGCAACGTCTCCAAGAGTCATCGCAACGTCGTGCAGGTCTTCGACACGTTCGTGCAGCGCTCGCACGTGTACGTGGTCATGGAGCACTGCGCACGCGGCGACCTGCTGACGGACCTCATGGCCACGCAGCCTGAGAGTCGTCTCACCCAGTCGCACGCACTGCGCATCGTGCTGCATCTGGCCAGAGGTCTGCGCTTCCTGCATGACACGTGCAACCTCGCGCACCGCGACGTCTCGCTCGAGAACGTCTTCGTCACACGCGATGGCGTCTACAAACTCGGCGACTTTGGTCTCAGCACACGCGCAGACACACGCGCCAGTGGGTGTGTGGGGAAGACACAGTACGTGGCGCCCGAGGTCGTGGCCGAGGTCAGCTACGACCCTGTGACAGCCGACGTCTGGTCGCTGGGCATTCTGCTTTTCATGCTGCTGACGGGCGCGCCGCTGCTCGAGTTCGCGTCGCCTGTGAGTCCCGAGTTCCAGAGCGTCAAGGCCATGGGCTGTCGTGGCGTGCTCAAGGCTTGGGACATGGACGAACAGCTCTCTGCTGCCACACTGGAGTTGCTGGACAAAATGCTGGAATTCGACCCAGCAAAGCGGCTGCAGAACATGACGGAGGTGCTCAACCACCCGGCGCTGATCGCTGCCAGTTGTCGAGAGAGTCAAGCAGACGAAGTTGAGAAGGAATAGTCAAGTGCTGAGCTATCTTTCGTCCTTACTGTGATTTATCAGCGCAGCAGTAGATGCCTGTGAGTTTTATCGTCCCTAATCTGAATAAATTGTGTACTATTAGAAACTTGGCTGAGGCGAATGCAGAGGACAATGCAGTTCTGTTCGTTTAATTCTATTGAGCTCTAGGTTGAAGACATCACATTCGCCACGAAGGTGTTCAGACTCTAAGCACCTTCGTTCTTCGACGCTGAGTTATTACGAGCTCCAGGTCAATTCGGCAGAGTTGCACAAAATTCGATTGATCTCTGGCATGAGCACAAACTCTCAGACATTAACTCCACTTGTTATGAATTTTGTTTATTGTGGTGTACATAACAATTGGCAGTGCTCGGTTGGGGAGTCCATACAGAAGCAGTGACAAGACAAGCAACAAATGGTGTGATGGTAGCTCAAGAGCTGATAGTGTTCATACCGTTCCTAGATCGGAAACCTTGTCATCATGCTGGAGTTTAGGTCGGAAAAGGCACTTCCACTAGACTATCTAGCTTCAATCAAGCTGTGTTCGCTTGGTATTGCTGGAAATCCTATTATCAATGATATTCTGACCGAGACGCGAAGAAAAAACACTCGAGAAGTCAAGCAATCGCTGCAATTGCTGTCAATAATAAGAATTTCGGGCTGATTGCATGTATTCAGCGCAATACCTGTGCTCTACGTGGTGTACATACCCATTTCCAAACTCTCTGAATCGTGTATATTATCCTACCAATTTCGTCTTGATGGAGGGAGATGCCAATTTCTAAATCGCATGACAATGTTTGCCATTTGGCGCGACTACATATCTCAGTACTCGCCGCGCTACACATTTACGGTGTAGCTAGGATTGCCGTCTTAATCATCTACCAAATTGCTTTCGTGGTGGAACATCACTTCAGACGTGGAACGGGTAACTGCTTTGTGGTGAAGCATCTGACAGACAATTTTGATACATGCTTTTTAGTAGTTAACTGCTGAAGTGTTACGATGAGATTACCACTTGGTGTATACGGTGGAGCAACCAATTAACAGTTTTTCATTCTATGAGCACGTAGGTGTTGCATGATTCTCGTCTAGCAACACCGCATAGATGTTATATTTGCTCCTAAAATACGACAAACTGAGTCTAGACGCAAAATTTTTTCGTGCACAGCGGCTTGAAGTAACTGCAGATCCAGATCACTCTTGGACAGAAGACATGGCAGGCACCGGTGTGAAACCACACCTCCTATTTCTGGGAGATTGGACACCTGACTAAGTCTAAGAAAACAATTTTTCAAGGCACTCAGTAACGATTGAGTCAAGGCGTTCACCATTGACAATGCCAGACACACGCAGGATGATACCCAGCAGACTTCTAGTGGACGACAGCCAATAACTCGTGGAATTGAACCGAGGAGAAGTATTCGAGGAGTGACTGTGCACCACACATTAGTTCTCCACCGAAGCGAGGCAAGTAGCGTCCTACACAATATTCGTGGTCGTTCACTCCCATTTTCGTCACATACTAGACCCCCCGAAGGTACGCGTGAATCGGTGGTCAAGATGAGAAGAAAACTTCCCCCACTCGGCAAGTCAATAGTTTACTCAAACGATTCGACTGTCTAGGGAGCGAAAGCTGGACAGTTGGAGGTTTTACGACAAGATAGCGATAGGTCTTGTGCTGGACAACAAACTTCAGCGGATTCACCTCGAACGGACTCGATAGAACTTACACGGACGGAGTAGCTACGTCCTACAGATAACACCACCAGAATCGAGCCACGACGATCAACTCCCCTGCAAAGCGGTTAACCGCTTCATTGAAGAATTTCCCGAGAACAAGCCCACAGCGACTCCAAGTCCGCAGTACAATCGAAGGTTCTCCAGAGAAGACAAAATCGTTTGGGGGTCCGGCAATTCCGGATATAACCAAGTATTCTCTCCCACGAAAACGCGAGATGCATTCATCGTCTCATTACCACCCAAGCCTGAACGTCAACCGAGTCGCCTCGTGACAGCTATCACATTTTTGGATACTCGCTCGCCCCATTCTACGATTTCTGGGAACGCCTTCAAGTCAGTCACTGGGGCAGTACTCGGTTGAGCGCATGCTCGCGCTCGATGAGTACTGTCAACGAGTATCAATCGGTCGGGTACTATGAATCAAATACCGACACGTTTCGGCGTCTCTCTTTAAAACCGCTGAAATCCTTAAATCTACCTTCATCAGTAATAACACCAACAGGTTCTCGAGACTCACGAGTTCTTGACTCATCATTGAAACTTGTTCAAAATGTGTCATCGACTGGTACTTTCACTCCTAGTGAACGTTTGAATATCTCAGAGAAGCTCCTACCTATTGTTCGGACCAGTAATCCTGTCATCGGAAGCGTGCTTGAAGAAAGACGAAGACAAAATACCCGAGCAGTCCAGCAAACTCTGCAACTGCTGTTCAACAATGAATATCTCGGCCTCATAGCGTATACGCAGTGTTTCGTCCCCGTCATCTATTGATGTACATGCCGTTCCTCCAGTCTATGCCGAATCATGTCTATTATCCAACACATTACCGCTACTTCGGCAACGCACACGAATTCAACCAACGAATGTCCGTCATTGCAGCTTTGGCAGCATTGCAATTTGCAGTATTGATAACTCTGCAAGTATTTGTGACGAAGCGATTCGGTGTCTCCACCATTTACCAAGTCGCTTTTGTGCTGGAGAACCAATTCTTGTTTCTTCAAGGAAGATTGCTCATTTGGCTCATTTTCGCAGTACAATCGACACTTGTGCATTATGGGGCGGATTTCACATTTAAGTTTGCTTGGGTGACTTCATCGTGAAAACGGAATCGGTTAATACCAAGTTAAGCAACGAACATTCGTAGGGCAAGCTATTCACGGCATGAGGTAGATATTTAAACAGAGAACATTAAAGTCTCGTCATTTTGGTGAGATGCCCAGGAAGCGGGGCGTGGTGGTTCCGCTGTCATTATCCATTCAACCTCGTGTCATCCCTCCAACTCGACCTCCCCATGAACGACAACAAAGTCAAATTGTCCTTGGGACTATGAAAGTTTTTGGAGGTTCATTTGAGCCGCTCTACAATCTATGGGAACGCCTTCAAGTGAGTCATTGCGGACAATACTCGGTTTAGACTCTTTATAATAGAGAGTGAAGTTTCGTTAAATTACGATATGTACTGATCTATGTATTTATACAAGTTTCCAGACGGTCTGCGATCGCCTAAAACTGGATAATAAATATCCAGAGAACTCCCATTATCAATTAAACAATGTTGCTGTAGGAGCTTCAGTCATCACAACAGATATGGACTGCTTGTTGCAGTTTCGGTATGTACAATCCCTTTGATCTCTATCGCAGGAGAACCTTGGTTGTTATTGTTTCAATTCTAACATGTGCAGATCAAGGTCCTCGTCCAGATGCAGAATTCCGTTGTGGATGCTTTATACAGACTATCCTTGTGCAGATATCGTTCTTATTGCTTTATCCCTGTGAGTGAAATTCATCATGTTCTAACTGTGTTGCTGCTACCAGTCATAAATGTTGCTCGGAAAAATGCATTAAGGTCTTGTTGTGATGGGGTCATCGCGCAGGAGGTACATCCGGATTCTGATGCTACACTTTCAGCAATCGTACTTCACCGGATCGTATCGGTGCGTTGCAAGAACACGTAGTTTTCGCTTTTTCATACATTATTGAGCAATCGCACGTAGTCGGATAGCAACGGTGCGTACTTTTGCACCCTATTTTGGCAGCACCATACAAACGCCAAGTCAGACGATCGCACCTAAGCGAAAATCACGTAGAATTGGACATCATTTTTGCAGTTTACAAAAACTAACTAAGTCAAATTGCCTGCCAGTCGACATAACCCTCTCCGATACAAGCCGGATCCGGCTTTCTCCGAAAAATCCGTCATTTGTGGTAGGTTCCTTGTTCACATCAAATGGCGTTACGGCGACCTTAATGACAACATGACGACAGCTCTCGTGAAAACGACAGTTGAGCTACTCGGCGAAGTTGGGGAATTATCGCTCCAAGTGGGCCGGATGGGAGTTCCGCGTCCGGTGGAGCGAAACCTGGCTGCTGAATTCGGTGAAGATGCGGACGACGAAGATCAAGGTGTCGCTCAAGGGGAACGTCCGCCCCTTGTTCCGAGAGTGACACGAAATGCGGATACGCCGAGTGCAAACAAGGTGTTAGCACAACTCGGCGGAGAGATGATGAGAGATAGTGAATGGATGAAGTTATTCGCCCCAGTCCCGTTGGCGCAGGCTAGATGGCCATCACTGGGGCCTTTGCTGGCTGGGCCAATGTGTCGCGAAGTCGGTGAAACTTTGATCGCGGTGCAGGTGGCGTATAGTGAACCCGGTTATATGACTACTGAAAGGGTTTCAGAGTCGTACAACGTAGGTGGGCGTGTGGTACCTTGTGGTATCCCTGTGGGTTCGTTGTCTTGGGAATATGACCCTCACCGGGGTCTGAAAGTACGTAGTGAAGAGAAGTTGTGTTCCCTTGGAGTCTGGTGTCGGAGTTCAGGAAGTCCTTCCAGGAGCGTTCAGGAGTCGGAGTTTCTGGAAACCAAGTAGGTTACCAGAAAGTCGGTCGTCGGGAAGAGGTTAATATACTAGAGAGAGTCTGATATCGGTGTCTGGATATCACGAATCCAGAACCGAGATACTTGACTTTCAGAGATAAACAACAAATATGCAGAGTTCAGGAATATACAAATATATACAGCCGTTCTTATTCTTTCTGGGCCCTTGAACGGTGGGCTAATACTCCAGGTCAACTAGGGACTCGTTACCAGACACCTGGTCTGTCTGGTGTCCCTTTCACGTTCGCGCACCACCCTCTAATATAGAGGGAAATATAAACCAATACAATCAGCTATATATAACAGTCTACCTTGCACCCTGGAAACGACTGTCTAGTTTCCAGAGCCTGTCCAAACGAGCAATATGAAATGGGCTACCGCTAGAGACAAAACAAACGACCCAACTAGGATATGAAATAGGCGGGTCCTCTCAGGTCTCTACGTTACCTGATCTCCACCTAAGGGGACTGAATTTGGTGGAGATCACACGGCGTACGTCCTTTACGCAGTGGCTTGGATACCTCTCAAGCGGACTTGTGCAGTAGCAAGCAAATTGAACTCTGTTTATCGTTTTATCTTTCTCATAACTCTCATATATCTCTGGTAACTCTCTTCTTCTTGTCGTCCTTGGTGTCCTTCATGCATTCAGTCTTCATATCTCAGGTACACTTGGTTCTTGTATGCATCAGGTATCTTGACTTGGTTTCAGTATACAGTCAGTTCAGCAGATCTTGATGAGTTGACAGGTAGAGGCGTCATCACAGGGGATGTGCAGGGCAGTCATCACTTGATTGCGTGACCTAAACTTGGTTTCAGTATGGTCAGTGCGGCCGATCCCGATGGGCTGATGGGTAGAGACGTCGTTACAGGGGATGTGCAGGTCACACATCACTTGATTGCGTGACTTGAACTTGGGTTCACTTGGTTTCAGTATGGTCTTGAATCTTCGTTGATTTCAGAGTCTGGTATCCGGGTTTTCAGAGTCTGAAATCACTTTGGTTTTCAAAGTCTTGGTCATAGAGTGTGGAATACCAGAGTCTTGAACGGAATATCATAGTACGGAGCACCAATGCTTCAACGTACACGAAGTTCTTGAGGGTTGCGCGGGTGCGCGGCGTCCGGCGCGCGATACTTGGTCTCTGCGGGTAGTAGTGTAGATCCTTGAACCATCATCGTCGCGCTGGACGGTAACGGGATGAGGTCTCTCAGAGATACGTTCTTCTGAGAGACTTTCCGCCAGGAATTAGGCACTCATCGTCGGGGAAAGTCCGGTGACCAGACAGAGTGCATTTGACCTTCAGAGTTGTGCACACTCTGAAGTACACTTCTGGTCCATTGGGCCCCTTTACAGTCAGGCGAAGGTTCGTCTAAAATCTTCCACAGATGTCGCACGGGTGCAGCCGTGTCCCAAGCTCCCCCTCTCTCATAACCCATATTATAACCAATCACATCGTAACGTAATATCCACCTGTCGCTCGAAAATCGGAAATAGCATCATGTCAAATGGAGTGGTCCGACACCGCGGAAGTAGCCGAGACGACAATATTGCTGTTAAAAGCAATGGGCTTCCGGGTCACCAGTCGGCCGAGTCCGTGAATTCTAAGTGATTGGAATCTTGACTTGGCTAGCGTGGAGCTGTTACGTTGGAGGGGAAAGCTGAGGAAGGCTTTCGGAGTGCAGATCAAACCCCGGCTATTGACAGCTTCAGATGGTGGTTCTCAACTTGGCGGAGCAGGGTATCAACTCGGCGGAATGGAGCATCAACTCGGCGAAATGCTGAGTAAGACCCCATACCTGAAGGACCCAAAGGGTGATCAACCAGCGACGAACCCAAGCAAGATCACGACGATGAAGACACCCGAGACGAAGAAAGGCGAGCGGTTTCGGGCGACAGCAGGGACACCGTACTTCGAAGACTCGCACATGCTGAGTCCGAAGAAGAGTCGAACTCGGCTAGGTCGAAACAAGTGGGAATCCGAAGAAAACAACTCGGCTGAGGTGAAGATGATTCTGACGATGACCATGGTTACCGCCCAAGCCGAGATGATACGGTTAAAGACCAGATCTACCACCTCAGCAAGGACAGGGGTGATCAGGGAGGATCCCAGTATCTGGAATTGAGGTCGCATGTCTCATTGGACAAAATAGACCAGTTCGACGGCCGGCGGTATCGATCCGATGACTCACTACAGTGGCTTAAGAGGTTCATCTACGAGATGAAGGGCACACGTATGCCCCAAGACTCTTGGTGCGAACCCTTCTCGCTCAGCCTTGGCCGAACGGCGAAAAGTTGGTATCGCCAACTCCCGAGGAAGACTCAAACGCGGTGGAACCTGCTGAGCGAGGCGTTCCTGGATTACTACTGCTCACAGTTTGACCAATCGGCCAGGACGCGATACTACCCGGCTAAGCGCAAGGATAAAGAAACGATCTGCGACTTCTTGACTCGGCTAAATGTGTATGCGCGAACGGCGAAGATCCAGTACGAGCGTGGTGGGGCCGATGCTGCAGACCATGTTGAGCAGTTCCTCCTGAATTGCGGTGATGATGACATTATGGACATGCTGTACCCACTTCAGCTAAACGATATCCACCGAGTCGAGCAGATCATCAACAAGAAGATTCTGGGCGAAAAGCGGAATAAACAACGAGATCGGCTAGTTTCAGGGAGAAGCCGGGATGAAATGCGCCGAGATGACCGGCGGAACGATCGACGCCGAGATGACAAACGCGACGGCCGCCGAGACGACAAGCGAGATGTACGCCGAGAAGACCGTAGAGGTGATCGACGCCGAGAAGAGAGTCGGGTTCGACGGATAAATACTGCGGATTACGTCGTTGAAGAACTCTACGGATCGACAGGCCACACTGAAACAGGCAGTGGCCAACTAAGCCGAGACGACGAGCAGTATGATTCTGAAGACTCGGACGGATACAGCGCACATGGTCAGGATGAAGACGCCGAGTCAGAAGATGACACAGATTACGTTGATGCCGGATTCACCAATGACCGAAGCGACTCGGCTAGGACACCGAGGAACTCGGCTAGACCATTTGGAGGACCGACTGAGGGACGAGACCACCGGGATACCTCGAGAGAACGACAGCAATATGGGCCTTGCGCCGCTTGCGGAGGCATAGGTCACTCGGCTCACTTCCGTTGGAGACGTTGCAAATTCTGCAAGCAAGTCCACGAAGTCGGCCAATGTGAACTCTTCCGCCGCTATGAAAAGCTGGCCTCCTTCGTCAAGAATAACGTCGACAAGTCCAAAGTCCCAGAAGAACTCCAAGATCTCTACTCGTCGAGTGATTTATACTCGGCAGCCCGCCAACATTGACTGAGTTGGAATTTTCCGGGCTGCCACAGTCAGCTGAACCTGTGGTGGAGGCGAACTTCGTGTTCGCCTTCGTAGGGGAAGCAGGATGGCCCGAGGGATCGGTTGGGACGGACGAAGAAATGTGTGATAGCGACGGTAATGAACGTGAATCCGAGGAGTTGGATGAAGACGACTCGGCGATGGTGAGTGCAGCGGCCACTCGGCGGTATGATGGTGTGACCCCTAGACCACGAGTGGTGAAATTACTTCGGGGTGAGCGACTAGGCTGGTGGTCATCGCAGAAGTTTGACCGCCGAGTTAGGATGCGCGCGCTCGTAATGGGCGCTGTGAATGACAGGCGAGTGAAGATATTGCTTGACACTGGAGCAAACGTCTCGGCTGTGAGCTCTACACTGGCTAGAAAATTGCGATTGAAGCAGTACGCCAGCCGGGACCAACAGATTGATATCCAAGGGATCGGTAAAGACAAGGTGTCGACTACCCACAAGGCGTTGGTAAAAGTTACACTCGGCTGGGAGGTTATTTACGAGTTTGAAGTATGGATAATGCCTCATCACGCCGGGGTCGACCTCATTCTAGGCACCGACTTCATGATCCCCGCAGGAATTCGGCTGGATCTCTACAACTCGGCGGCTAAGCTACCCGACGAAGTGGTGGTTCCTTTGGTACGGTCATTAAAAGACATAGATGACCAAACATATGGGTTGCAGACAGAAGACGGGCCTACGGAAGCAGTATGCCTGTCAGACCGTGCAACAGCCGAGTTCAAGCTCCGCCGCAAGCAGCCGAGTGAGCTGACCCACGAATTTTGGGTGAGGCGGACTGAAGATTGGATACCCACCATAGTGATGAATGCTAAAGGCAAGACGACTAGGGTTTACTTGACCAGTACACGGCCAACGTCGGTACGGTGCCCAGCACACTTCCCGGTTGTAATTTGGCTACCACATGGGAAGCTACCACCAGAAGGGTACGTGCGATTGAACTCGGCTAAGTACGAATCAGCAATCGACGCCGAGTGAATATCGCACTCAGTGAGGTGTCATGAAGGAAGGTAGAGACGAGGAGTCTCACCTGACTCAGCTGGATATGTCCGAAACTTGTCTGGAAGGTCAAGCCGACTCGGCTGATGAAGCCTACAATGACTCTGATGGACTGGAAGCGACCCATGATGCAATAGCTAACAACCCTGAAGAAGACCTTCGGCTGCGATTTCTTGCTGCAACAGCAAGTGCTAGCGACGGTGAACCTGTAGCCGAGTCCGATCACCGGTTCACCCACTTTAAGAGGAAAGGAGAGACGCTTCATCTGGAGGATTACGCTCACGAATTAGCTTTCCTACCCGATCTCAGTGAGGAAGTGCCTATCAAACTTGACTACAATGGCACTAATGTGAAATGTTCGGCCCACACTCCTGAGCAAGCAACTCGGCTGACTGAGCTACTGAAGCGGAATGAGCAGATCATGATATCCAGTGGTAACGCCTTACCTCCGCCAGCTTACGGAGTGGTGTGTGATATTGATGTGGGTAATCATCCGCCTATCAAGCAGCGAGCTCGGCGGGTAGCACTGAAGTACCTGAAACCACTATACGAGTTGCTCAAGGGACTGTTACGAGCGAAATTGGTGTCATTTTCGAAGAGTCCGTGGGTCTCGCCCATTGTCATCGTTCTCAAGAAGAACGGTGTGGATATCAGATTGTGTATCGACTACAAGAAGGTGAATGCAATTACGATGATTATGGAATATGCAATGCCCTTAGTGGATGATTTACTCTCGGAATTGGAGAAATACCTGTGGTTTTGCTCATTGGACGCGGCTAGCGGCTTTTGGGCAGTGATGATGACCAGCCGAGCTCGGCGCATCTCAGCTTTCGTGTGTGCCTTAGGGCACTTTGAATGGTTACGTATGCCGTTTGGATTGAAGAACGCCCCCATGATATACCAAAGAATGATTGATAACGCATTATGGGGGTATGTCCAACCGAAAGGTGGATGGTCGGAGTTCGCTAGAAGGATCCGCCGAGCAGAAGAAGTAGCAGCAACTCGGCGACAGAGTCAAGGGGGTGACCCAACTCAACCGCCGAGTTCGTTGACCAAATTTGCGGCTGACAACCGCGCTTTAGCCGAGCTTGATCCGCTCCAAGAATTGATTGACAGCCCTGAAGGTGATATGTTCACGTGTGGAGAACCCGACCAATCGGTTTTGACGCCCGTATTTACACGGCGGTCGTTTGTGGATGACATTTGCTTTGGTGGAGCAACTTTCGGTGAGTGTCTAGAAACATTAGATAGGCTGCTGACTCGGCTAGCCGAGTGCAGGATTAGTCTCAGCTTTTCGAAAAGCATATTTGTGCAGCCCAAGGTGGGATTCCTGTCACATGAAGTAACCTCCGAGGGAATACGAGCTGACCCAAAGAAAACCCTTGCAATAGCCGAGCTCCCATTCCCGAAATCGAAGAAAGGCATACAAGCATTTCTAGGGGCATTGAACTACTACGGCAGGTTCATTCAGAACCTGGCTGTACATGGAGCAGTACTTTATCAGCTGAAGGACAGTGATTTCGACGGTATCAAAGACTTGTCGACCGCTGAAGCAGCTTTCGCCGAGTTAAAACGTCGAGTGGTAACTGCGCCAATTCTGCGTCATTTCGACTCGGCTAAGGAGGTTCACATCATGCTTTTTGCTAACGATTGGGCATTAAGCAGCACACTGATGCAGATGCATAACGACAAGCTACACCCCGTACGATTTTGCGGCAGGGTGTTGAAGAAAAACGAAGTTAATTATCACCCAGCTGAGAAAGAAGTATTAGCGCTACTCCAGCTACTGAAAATATGCCATACACTGCTGGCAGGCAAAGTACTACATGTGTACACTCGATTCTCAACATTAGAATGGGTTTTCCAGTCCACGTCGTTATATGACCGAGTTGTAAGTTTCGCTGTACTATTATCACCCTACCATCTGAAGATAAAGAGAGTGCGAGAACGTGATGTCGACTTCGTCCAATTGTTGCAAGCGTCAGTAACCCCGCATGTGGGGTTAGACGAGTCACTGGAGCACATCGCCCCGCCATCAACGAACTCGGCTACGGTTCGACTGGACCCTGAGCTCCTGTATGCCAAACTACCACGGTATTATAAGGGGCACGTACTGTCCTTTGATGGATCGGCGAAGACGGAAAAGAATGGCGGCTATGGCAGCTGTTCATGGATATTGTGGCGCTTGCCCGAGTGGGACATTGAGATCGCTGCGAGTGCGTACCTCTCGTCGACCACGGTCAATTTAGCCGAGTACACGGGGATGAACAATGAGGTGAAAGCAGCTATCGACCGTGGTGTGACAGATTTGGTGATCGTGGGCGACTCGCGGCTTGCAATCCAGCAATCCATGGGGGTGATAGCCTGCAAGAAGGAAACGCTTCAAGTCGAGTTGGCGCGCCACAAAGAATCGACAAAAAAATTGAATTCGGTCAAATACCTACATGTGATACGACTATACAACTCGGCTGCCGACTCAATGGCCACAGAAGCATTGGAAACCCAAATTAGCCGAGTAGTTCTGAACGCTGAACGAAAAGCCGAGTTGAAGGCACTGAATCGGATCCCAGAATTTTGTATACGGCCGGTGACAGCACTGGTGACTGCGAGGAAGGTCCGAAAGCGTGTCCAATTACTCGTAGCCAGGTACGCCGAGTCCGTTTCCAAGATGACGAGAGCAAAGAAACAAACAAGCATTACCAGCAAACGAGGAAGACTCGACTCAGCCGGAAGCCACCGAACCCGACCTGAACAGTGAACTGGAGATCCAAAGACGTCAGCCAGCTAGGCGAGTTGAAACCAGCGTTGAAGCCGAGTTCGGAGACACACAGCCGAGTTCACAAGGGGACGAAGTCGAGTTGAACGCCTCAAGGGCACCAAGCGCTGATAATATTGACCCGGCGGTCGTCCAAGCTGAACGGCGACGACGCATTGACAAGGCCCAAGATGAAGAGCTACGGTGGGCAGATCTTAAAGCTTATGTGAGAGGCGAGCTGAGTCAACTGTCATTCCGCCGAGTTTGAAATGTCGGTAAAGTGGCTGACGATTTTGTACTCAGCGAAGATGGACTGTTATACCGTCATAATCGAAGTCGCCGACGGGGTGGAGATGACGAGCCGAGTCTGAATCTTAACTAGTGGTTCCAACCACCATGGTCGACGAAGTTCTTTAGAACTGCCATAACTCGGTGGAAGGAGGTCACCAAGGGATTGTGCGGACCTATCACCGAGTCAAGTCCGACTACTACTGGATTGGGTTATATGCAGATGTGGTGCGGCATGTTCAGTCATGCGAAGATTGTTGTACCAGCAAGAGCAAGCCTCATCTCAGAGGGTACTCTCCTGGCAACATCGTGTCAGACCGACCATTCCATATTGTGTCGATGGACTTTGTAATACCGCTCCCACGAACTCGGCGGGGCAACACAGCTTTATTACTATTTCAAGATCACTTTACTGGGTTCGTGATAGCGAAGGCGATGGCCGAGACAGGGGCACTGGAAGTGGCGAAAGTATTTGAAGAAAGTGTCTTCCGGAGGTTTGGTGCTCCATCCCTGGTTCGTCATGACAGAGACCCCAGGTTCATGAGTGAGGTGTTCCAGAAGTTCTCAGAGATGATGCAGTCGATGTCAAGAGCCACGCTGAGTTACGGACCACAGGCTAACTAAGAAACTCGCACACAGATGGCATGGCCCATTCAGAGTGAAGAGGAAAGTTGAGGAGTTCTCATACGAGTTGGAATTGCCAGACAAGAGCGGATACAGGTTCTACCCGGTGATCCATGTGTCTCGGTTGAAGAAAGTGGTTGACGCCGAGAAGAGACCCACGACTCGGCTCATAGCCGAGCTCGACGAAGATCAACGGTTCGACTTTGATGAAGAATTGCTCCCAGAAGACAGCTGGGAACCTGATGAAGGCGCCAGTCAGTATGAAGTTGAAGCCATTTTGGATGACGAGTTACAACTATCTACCAGTACAGCAAGGAATGAGCGAAGGTTCAAAGTGAAGTGGGTCGGCTATGAAGAGCCGAGTTGGGAGCCTTTGTCGAATTTGTCTTGTGGAGGATTACTCTTCGATTATTTGTGCCAAAAGAAACGGGAAAATCGTCTGCAAATGGTGCAAGTTGCAAATGAAGAATAACAATTCATTGCACTGGGAGAACCCGGCCAGCTCAGTGAAGATAGTAGGCTCAGCTGGGCGAAATGCTACTGCATCAAACTATATATGATTATATGATTTACGAAATGGAAGAGATATGAAGATGGATCCTAACCTAAATTTCCTGCAACCGCGAAGGATCCGACGAAGCCGAGTCACCTGAGGGAAGGCTACTTGGTGGTTGGGCAGTGACAGCCTGAGCTGATGAGGTTAATATCTCAATAGCCGAGCTCGGCGACCGAGCTGGACTGGGGATAGCCGAGTCGGCGGCCGTCGGCAATTGAGTACCAGCGGAGACACCCGGGGAGTCGGGACCAAACAAGGAAGTCGTCGGAGACGCACCTCGAAGGTTCGGGGACCCCAGTCCATCATCCGACGCTTGACGGGGAGTAGTCCCACCAAGATCCTCGAAGATGAAGATCCCGGTCCGGTTCTCTCGCGGTGGAAGTCCAGCAGGGATCTGCGGTGGATCCGGCTCGGCTAAATCCACGTCGTCATCGATGGATTCGTCGACAACACGAGGATCCATGCCGTGGGGAGCGAATACCATAAACTCCGGGTTCCGAGGTCGGAAGCTGGTGTTGAAAGGATGGCGGGCTGGGTCTAACAACCACCATGCCCGCCAAGGTTCGTGGTGATCCACTGCAAGGACCTCCTCCGACCAGAGGGCACTGTCCGGCACCCAAGGTAAGTTCACCAAAGGGTAGAGCGGAACTGATGGGTCAAAGTACAACTCCGAATCAACTCGGGGAGTTGGCAATCCACCACTGAACTGGGCTGTGACAGCCGAGTACAACACATCCGAAGCTGCCGCCATGAGACCCCGCAAAGCGTCACCTCGGCGTTTTCGCTCGATGCGATATTGAGTCCACACGTTGTTGTGACGAAGTCACGTCACTTTGTAGACACGAGGATGGACCCGACCAGACAGCGGCGGGGACATGACAAGCAAATCCGAGAGCGACCCGTCTATGATGTCGTGATTACGCAATCCACAATCCCACGACCCGCCACCAGTCGGCCCACGATCTGAATACCCGCGATCTGGTTACCCGCGATCCCGGCACCCGTGATCTGAGACCCACGATCTGGACCGAGATCGAAATGGTGCAATCATTTAGACAAACCCGAGTTGTCGGAATGGGCCATGGACAGGCAAACAGATATATGGCGTACCACAAGTATGGTACATATGACTATGGATGGTCAGGAGCGAATGAGCCAGCGCGAAGGGAGGTTGTTGGGTGCATAGGAGGATAGGAAAAAGGATCTTTGGGTTTCCATTGAATACAGACTGAGTTTTACCTTATACTACACAAGTGGCTTCCTGACTCCGGGCGGAACGTATATTGGCCCCCGAAGACTGATTTCTACTTTGTACCTCGCTAGTGACCTCTGCATCCCGGGAGGAACGTATATTGGCCCCCGAAGGCACAAGAATCACCGAAGCGACGGAGTATACGGCGTAGCGACGCCTGGATTGCTTGACCAGGTTCGTGATCGACTCAGCGCTCAAAGAGATCCCGCCGATAGTAAGCGGTAAGCACTGGAAAGGACACCACGCTCTAGGACACATCGCCCTAAGGCACCCCAGTCGTAGAACAAGATATATTGGACGCTTATCTACGACTACAACCCGACGACCGCGTGAAGAAGTTTCCGCGCGATCATCAAACAATCCCGAGTACCGTCCATACGGTTCCTCAACTTACAACCAACCAAGGCATCTTCACGTCACCGGAAGAGTGCAACCCGCCCCACCGACGGGTACACAAGGTGAGACCAAGCTCAGCGTCAGCGGACAATCGGAGTACCCCCTCCGTTAGTCGGTAGTCCGGAGCACAGTGAGCAAGGGCCTTCCGGCAGACACAATCTCTGCCGAGCCACTTCGCCACAATGGTGCGCGTGCCCGGATTCGAACCAGGGATTTCACCGTGAGTCCAACGAAGATGCCACCAAGATCAAGTTGGAACCCGGGATTGAGGCGTTAGCGGAAGGTGTATCGCCGCAAACGCTGCTGAGTGAAGCAGGATACACTCATCGCCAGAGCGCTGGGAGGAGCTCTGTTGATGACAAGGAGGGAGGCCCGGCGATGGACCTCGAAGAGAAACCTCGACCTCCTCCCCAGGCTCCCGCGGGAGCCCCCGCGGAACGTAACTCGCGTTACGTTTCGCCGGATGAAGGCCCATTGGCGCAAGCCGATAGACCTTCATCCACCATTACCCCTCCAGCGTCGCGTGCAGCCTCGAAGAAGAAAAAACCGAAATCCACGCGGAAAAAGCTGAAGGCGCCTGATTCGGATGTCGAAGGCCGCGAAGAGACGCAGAACTGGGCAGCGGACAAGATTGCGTTGACTTACTATCAGAGGGAGATGACATCATTCCTGACCGAAAACCCGGTCATGAAAATCATGCGCCCAAAGATGAGTAACATGCCGCAAGGGCCAGTGACAGCGCTCATCGAAACCTCCAACAAGCTCGAAGCAGTCCAAATCTTGATGCGCACGATGAAAGAAGCAGGCATCGAGCCGAAGCATTTTGATGCGAATGTGCTATTTGATCTGGAACTGGTTGCGATCCAGGATGCAACGGCGACATTGCACAAATTGCTGGTGCCACTGACCAGCAGCAAAACTCTCAGAGAAACGCCCAAGCTGACGACTTTCCGGAGTCCTGAGTATCAGACCGGTTCATCCCAATACGCGTCGGCCACCTCGGAAGCAGGATCAGACACTTCAGTGGATCTACAGCGTATGACGTTGGGACCCTCAGGACCATCAATGCTACACGAGCGCAAGGCGAACGCAAGCCAAAATCAGCCAGGAACGGCGTACGCCCCGTTGAACTCGGATCGTATGCATACATTTTTCAATGCAGCGATGGACCGGTTCCTCAAGGAACAGCAAACGGCAAGAACGCATCCCATGACTGAACCGCAAACTGATCCCCGAGGAATGAGGGATGTCGAAATGGAGTCCGTGGGGTCACACAGTGGCTACCAGGGTGAATTCGACCCGGATGACCTCAGCATCGACGTACCCCGGCCAGCACTGGTGGCGTCCGCAGGCGTATCATCGGGGACCCAGCCCAGAGCCGGTGTCGCCGCACCACGTATTCGAGTGTCTGCGATCTCGGAACTCAAGGAGTTCTCAGGCAAGGAGAACGATGAAGACCGTGCAAGAAGCTGGCTGGGCAAAGTAAAGTCCGCGTTCGTTCGCGACCAAGCCTTGGACGGTGAGAAATGTCTCGTCTTTGGTGATCTGCTGACTGGTCCAGCACGCAATTGGTATAGACAACTGAGTCGTTCCACGCGAAGCAACTGGAAGGATCTGCTGGGAAAGTTTCAAACGCAATACTGCGGGCAAGGCGTATCCGTTGCAAGACAATACTACCACGCAAGAAAGCGATCCGACGAGTCACCACTGGAGTACTTGCATCGTTTGAACGTCGCCGGCCTCAGAGCAAAGCTGCAGATTAAGGACGGTCCCGAAGCAACGAGACGCGAACACGTGGAACACTACATCGAGACACTGGACGATCGCGACTTGGCCGATCAGCTAGCGATACTGCGACTAGCAGACGCGGATGCTTTAGAAGATACGTTGCGTGCTCGTCAGCGAGCCAAAGCTCGCCAAGGGAAGGCACATGCCGGATCCAACAGATTCCGGCAGAAGGCGGCCCCAACGCCTAATGCCGCCCCACCGAAGACGGCCCGAGCAGTGCAAGCGGTACGAACGACGTCGGATTCCAGTGAATCCGAATCGGATACTGGAGACTCGGGATCGGAGGACGAGTTCCGTCAGATATACGTAGCCGCCTTTGCCGGCCGCGATAACCAGGAAAACCCGCGATCCCCACCCCGGGACGACGGAAAACCGAAGTTAACACGCTGCACTCACTGCGGATCGTCTAAACATGACGACTTGGGCTGCTGGAAGAGGTTAACGTGCCAGAAGTGCAATCGGAAAGGCCACCCTTCTGACCATTGCCTGTTTGTTTGTCGTGCATGCGGAGAGATCCACGAAGCCGGAAAATGTCCGATGGAGGAATTTTACAATTTGATCCGTCAGTGGTACGTCCCCACCAAACACGCTGGGATGTTGCCCGTTGACGCGGAGAAGATGTTAAATTAGAACGCTCGCCAGGTTGGAATCTGGTACGAGCCGAGCGTTCTAAGATCTGCATATATGCATACGTCGAGAAGAAAGCGGGGCCACTGAAGGTTAGTAATCGGGAAAACTCGACATACAATACACGTGAAATGCATGGGAACCATACCTGGGCGATTGCGAGTCTGCGGAAGGATGAATATGCCCGTTCAAATGTGGTTATGGAACTGGACCTGTTGCCAGGAGAGTCGCGCGGGTATTGGAAGTACCATGCTCCGGGGAAGTGGTTCAAACAAGCCAAGGCAGTGGGTAAGCTCAACAATGAGAGGGCCACCCTACCCTTTGACTCCGGCGCGGAAGTCTCGATCGTGGACTCCACCTTTGCTCGTAAGGTCGGATGCTACATTGACGACAGTCAGAGGCAAGAATGTGTCGGTATAGGAGAAAACGCCTACATGACCGAAGGACGTACCAAAATCAAAGTCACGCTGGCTGGAACGCTGGTATACTACTTTGACGCATGGGTCGGGTCCCTGTCAGGCCAAGAGGCTATCCTCGGCATGGACTTTATGGTGCCTGCCGGAATACGGCTGGACCTTGCAGACGGAACACTTTGCCTCCCTGATGAGGTGCGTATCCAGTTGGCAGGTCGCCGCCAGTTATTCAGCGCGCACTCGAGACGATTAGAACTGGGTCATGACATCGAAGTTCCTGTCGCGGACTCGGTGGAAGTTCCAATCTATCCGCGCAGGACAGATCGACAAAAGTTGTGGATCACGCGAGGTGAACGGTGGGTGCCAACACTCATCCAGGGACTGGGTCGGCGCAGCTATTTGCGAATATCCAACTTGTCCAACCAGCCTCTAACTCTTTTCGACGATACATGGATTGGAATCTGGTTATCAGGAGATCACATACCACGACAAGCCGGCTTCGTCTCCATAGGTTCACGCCGGTATAACGAATGGCAGAGTCTTGCTTTCGAGGCAACGACGGATCGACGGGAAGACGCAGGATCGGACGATGTGACGCTGGGACCGATGGTTGAGCGACCTCGATACGATCGCCCGACTCAGATCCTGACGCGACAAGCGAATCATCCTAAGGTCGCTACGACCCAAGCAACGGATCCAAAGGGAGAGCCGAAGGTAGGCCCCTCAGGAGCTGGTATCAAGCACGAGGAAGGAAGAGAAGTGGATGAGGTGTTCACTGAAGCACCAGGGAATCCAGAGCCGGATCAAACGAAGATGCAGCCGGAAGATCGGGACTCACTGCAGGCGGATGATGGGAAGGAGCTACATGAAGCAGATCAAGTGTGTATCCACGAGGGCGGTGATTTGTTCGCCGAAGATGTCGAGAGCCAAATGGCGGTGTTGCCGGAAGTGGTAACCACAACGGAGGAAGTCACCATCGATGACCTCCAGGTGGGAGACCCTGAGATTAATACCCCAGAAGAGATCGACAGACTTCGGCAAATCATCTGGAAGAGAGCCCATCTCTTGATTGGGAAGGGGAACGCATTACCGCCCGCTGCATTAGGCGCGATCTGCGACATCGATGTGGGAGGAGCGACGCCGATCGCACAACGTTGCCGACGGGTCGCTCCACAATTTCGGGAGAAGTTGTCCGATCTCATCAAGGGGTTACTGTCCGCAACGATCATCACGCACTCGACCTCACCTTGGGCTTCACCAATCGTGATCATCATAAAGAAAAATGGGGTGGATATCCGACTCTGCATCGATTACCGGCTGGTGAACAGCTTGACGAAATTAATGGTGTACCCCATGCCGTTGATCAACGATCTCTTGGAAGACTTAGACAAAGTGCTCTGGTACTGTTCCTTGGACATGGCAAGTGGGTTCTGGGTAGTCTCGATGACGGAACGCGCGCGAAAAATTTCTGCCTTCATCACTACTTTCGGGCTATTTGAATGGACGCGTATGCCATTCGGGCTAAAAAATGCGCCGCGAATCTATCAACGTCGACAACACACTATATGGACATCTGCGTATCGGTCCCGGACACCACCACGAGGGAATAAAAGACGTGTTCACGGAAGGCGAACCGGATCCCGAATCCGGACCGTCAGTCTTGGGAAGAAGGTCGTACATTGACGATATTTTGGTAACCGCAAACTCGTGGAGCGACCTCTGCGAGAAGGTTGAGAAACTGCTCGACGCCTGCGACCGTTGGAACCTGTCGATCAGCGTAATAAAGAGCTCCTGGGGATACCGCAAGGTTGCATATTTGGGCCACCAGGTATCGGCGAATGGGCTCGAAGCGAGTCCGAAGGATCTGGACAACTTGGCGAATCTGCCGTTCCCACAAACTCTGCGAGCGATGCAGTCCTTTTTGGGAAGCCTGAACTATTATAGCCGTTTCATCGAGGATTTCACAGTCTACGCAGCAGTCCTGTATGAGTTACGCGAGTCCGACTTTCATGAACTGCGCCGCGCCAACAAGATCAACTCGGCTGGTCTGAAACCTGGAGGCGATCCGACAAAGGCGAACGAGGACGACCGCTGGGCAAAGGCGAAGACTGCGTTCATCAGACTAAAGGAGAAAATAGTTGCAACCCCGACCTTGCGGCACTTCGATCCCTCTAAAACACCAGTAATTGTCCTCTACGCGAACAAGTGGGCCATCTCCGCAGCTTTGATGCAAGAGTACGACGGAGTCTACTGGCCAGTGACGTTCACCAGCCGCACCCTGAAGTCCAACGAGATCAACTACGGGATGGTAGACAAAGAGGTCCTGGCTCTCCTTCGGATTTTGGATATATGTTACACTCAACTGGTAACGCGGCCGATCAAAGTGTTGTCACGATATTCCACACTGGCCTGGCTCTTGAATTCGTCGGGTTTCGACGGACGTCTGGGGAAGTGGGCCGCGCTGCTGTCGTGTTGGACGCTCGAAATCACGAAGTGTGCCAGAGGGGAAGAAGAGATACTTGGGGCTATCGCCGCGAGCATTACACCGCGAGATGAAGTAGATGAGGCGTTAGTAGCGATTGCGCCTAGGAAGCAACCGCGCAAGAACCTTAGCACTCCGTTGCCGACGATCGGGCCGGAAGAGGCGCTGCTGGTCGCAAGCTTTGACGGATCTGCACGTACGAAGAGGAAGGGGGAGCATTCAGTGCAATTATCTGGAAGCTCCCGGAGTGGTCCATCCTCGAAGCGATGTCCGACTACAGCGAAGATTTGACCGTCAACGAAGCTGAATACCGGGGGCTCCTGCTGTGTTTCGATCTGCTATCCGCTAGAGACAGGGGACGGGTAGTGATCGGCGGGGACTCCAACTTAGTGATCGACAAATGCGGGGCGAGATCGATTGTAAGGCCCCGGGCCTGCAACTGCTTCGCCAAAAGGCATTAGATCGGCTGCAATCGTGGCCCCAACATGACTTTCTGCATGTGAAGAGAGACTGGAATCAGAGCGCCGACCGACTAGCGAGCTCCGCCCTCCAACGCCTAGGGAGAGGTCGTCACCGCAGAAGAAGATCGCGAGGATCTTCTGACTCTAAACCGGCTAGACGAATTACTACGACCCAAACCGCCCGAGGCTGTGATACACGTGTCGGCGGTGACCCGAGGAAGAAACGGATCGCGACCGCGATCCACGATCCTAGCGGAAGACATCGTACAGCGTATACGATGCGAACGAATTCGGACGGCCCAGAATGAGGAGAAGTGGATCGCGGACTTGAAAGCATATCTGAAAGGAGACGTGAAGAACTTGACAGCCGACGAGGCGAAAGCGTGTTCTAAGATCGCGTCGGAATATGAGGTCGACGAAGCCAACCTTTTGTTCTTTTGCCCCAGACGTGTGAGTCGGGACGACGACAGAGACGGAGCCGTCAAGCTAGTTGTCCCGGAACGCCTGCAGCAAGATTTTCTACATCATTATCACTCCAGTATTGAGGGGGGGCATCAGGGCATCGGAAGAACGTACCAAAGAATTAGATCGCGTTTCCACTGGCGAGGCTTATACCGAAGTGTGCAGAGATACGTGGGAGAATGTACAGACTGTGAGACCGGCAAAGGACGACCCTCCGTACAGGGAGAGTCCCCTGGGAATATCCAGGGTACGTACCCATTTCAGGTAATATCAATGGACCATATCCCGTCGCTACCGCGGTCTTTCAAAGGCAATACGGAGTTATTAATCTGGGCCGACGTGTTCTCGGGGTACGTGATCGCTAAAGCGAGCTCGTCAAGGGAAGCACAAACCATAGCTGAAAACTACGAAGAATGCGTCTTCCGCAGATTCGGCGCCAGCGAGGTGATCAGGCACGACCGAGAACCCGGGTTTATGTCGGAATTTTTCCGGGCATTCAACCGCATGGTGAAGATGAGGCAGAGTGCTACTATGGCGTACCGCCCACAGGCCAATGGGAAAGCCGAACGGACTGTACAAACACTGACGCGTGCGTTAAAGATGTATGTCGCGGATGTCAACCAACAAGATTGGGACGACTACGCCGAGCGCCTAACATTCGCACTCAACACCGCGCAGGACACGACGCGTGGGGACACTTCATTCTACCTGGTGCACGGTTGGGACCCGAGGTCAACATTGGAAGCCGTAATGCCGATAGGGTCGACCCGGAAACAGGACGCGGTGCCACGAAGGTGGAGGTATCAAATACAAAAACAATACCTCCTGGCCAGAGAAGCGGTTAATCAGAAGCTACGCGAAGCTATTCGGTCTAGGGCCGAGCAACAAACGAGCACGTTCGACCACACGACATCGAAGAAGGGACACAGGTATGGCTATATCTGGATCGAGTGAAGGAGGGATTTGCACGGAAGCTTGCGCACATGTGGCACGGGCCATTTCGAGTAGCAGAGTTGATCGGTAATCATGCAGCACGGCTGGAAACCACGGGATCGGGCTACCGCATTTTCCCGATCGTGCACCTATCCAAGTTGAAACCGGTGAAGACGTTCCCAGACCGCCCCGTAGAAACACTAACTATTGAAGAAGGTGACCGAGTCGACTTCGACGAAGCGTTACTTCCTGAAGATAGCTGGGAGATGCCGCTCGGGGACGGCGAATTCGAAGTGGAGCAGATCATAGACGTGCGACCGGGAAGGCGCACGCGGTATGGACGAGTACACAAAGAGTACAAGGTGCGCTGGAAGGGTTACGAAGAACCATCGTGGGTGGATGAGGCCGATTTGAACTGTGGAGCACTTCTACACGAGTAGCCGCACGAGTCGAAACCGTTTTAACGTAATGCAATCCCACGAAGAGGAGGGGAGCAGATCGTAGCGGGCTGGCCGCGACGACTGTGAACGGAGAAGGAGTGCGCAAGGTGGTTGTGTACTAAAGAAGGATTGGGCCCGATCCGTGGTAAGTAGGTTGCCACGGACGGAAACGTAGACCGTCAATCAGATCGGCCGGCACTGGATTGCGGTTGAAGCCGGGATACCATCGGGATTGCTCGCCGTGGCGAGGATAATGTACGATGTATGGATCGAGGAGCACGTCGAGGTCGCACTCACCAGCTACCATGCACCTCAGCACCCACTGCAGAAACCGCTTCCAAGCAGCTCCAAGTCGGGAACGACGTTGTTTCCGGGCATGACAAAGTTCGCGGAGGTAAGGACTCCTGGATTGCAGAACAGGGGATATGGGGAGGAAGTGGGAAGCCTCCCATAACGCTTGCTGATGATGATCCCGAAGAGCAGCGAAACGCCGGAAGACAGGCTCCAGAGCGCCAGAGGATACAAACGAAATCGGCGCTACGGCGGTGGTGAGCACACGCCAGGGAGTCGCAGCATACAGTGCCCTGACGTGGGTTTCGTCAATGAGCTCCGGGTTCCACTGTCCCGCTGATGGAGTGGAGTAACTCCGCGGAAATATCCAAAGCTTGGGTTTCGAAAAGTGGTGGAAGAGCAGATCCAGGTTCAACTCTTGGACGCAAACCCGGCGTATACTTTTGACATGCCAAGGGGAAACGTGAGTTACGGAGATCTGCGTACGAACGCTATAGCCGGGGACCCAATGGTCACGAGGCATACCGGTGGGGGGAGTCGGTCGAAAAGCGGGGAAGTGAGTAGCAGATTGCAGGGAGGACGAGCTTCGTCACTCACGCTGCTGTGGTCGCTGTCGTGATCCGAACCGTTAACGGACCCGTCGCCGCTGCTGTCGGGTGGAGATCCATCGGGAAGAGAGTCACCACGTTCATTACCGTCCTGGTCAGCGCCTTGATTGCGACCCACACTGGAGGAACAGCTGGAGGAAGAACCAAGGTCACTGGATTCCGAGCTATTCCCATGTGACGAAGAGTCGAGGGAGCTGGGACGACTTGGGGACGATCCACTGGAAGAAATCTCTCGACGTCGGCGATCAGCTCGCAGATCAGACAATGCCGCAAGCACAGACTCGTCACTGTCGGAATCAGATGAGATCGCCCCAGACGCTTCTCGGCGAAGACGCGATCTACCGCGTGAATTCCTTCGCGACGGAACTGGAGATAGCCGGCGCCGACGACGAGAAGACCGCCTGTGATGAGAACTCGCAGAGCGGCTACGAACACGCTTATGCCTGTGCCGATTGGAGGAAGCGGAACTAGACAGAAGGGTCGAACCCCCGCCTGATGAAGCGCTCACTGATAAATCCAAAGTAGCAACCTGAGTGCGGATGGCGTCGCGCTCTTGGACGGCGTGGTCCCGACTCGCACGCATCGAGTCCCTTTCTCGTGTCAGCTGCTCACACTGCGTCTCGAGGACGTGCCGGTTTGCCGCCACATTGGCTATGTCGGCCTCTAACGACGCGTTCGCGCCTTGGAGATCATGCTCGAGAGCCTGAAGTCGGTTGTGATTCGACTGAAGATCGCTTACACGACCCTCCAATCGAGCTATGGCAGCCCGAAACGAGTTCGCCTGGCTTTCTAGAACACGCAACACAGGGACATGGTCAGATGGGGGAGAAAAGAACATGGACAACAGGGTACTTACGAGATCGTTGCAGGGCCGTGGCAGAGCGATCTCGCTCCACTACCGCCTGCTTCAGCTCGCTGGCGAGTCGGAGAGACTCTGCCTCAGCCGCGACAGCCTCGTCGCTGAACCGGTCGCGCGCCGCGTAGACCGTGGATAGCTCAGTCTGCGACCGAGACAGTCGACGCTCAAGTGCACCAACTTGGTTCTGGAGCTGGGTTACTGAGTCCTCCAACGCTTTCTGAGAGACTTCATGCGCTTGCAACTCGGCCGTGGCATTAGCCAACGCTTGATCACGAGCGGAGAGCGAATCCCGACTAGACGCGAGCTCCGTGGTCGCCGCAGCCAGCTCACTCGATAAAGCAGTAACACGTTGAGCAAGACGGCGGAATTTCTAAACCGCTGCGGTGGATCGGGCAGCAGCCAAACGAGACTCCAGATCGGCAATCTGGGTGTGCAGTCGAGTAGTCTCTTCGGAGTGAATCTCTTCTGCCAGTCGGAGCCGCTCCCGCAGACGGGCAAGTTGGGCGGCGTTATTCAGACGCTCTTGTAAGGCATTCAAACATTCGGCGAGTGATTCCCGAGCTTCATCCCTCTGGTGGCGCATGAGACCGTATCGCCTTTCGACGAAGTGCACAAATGGAGCTGCGGAGGCGTAGCCGTCTTGTAGTTCCTGCTCCAGTTCACGGATACGGGCCTCACGATCAACAAAGGCGGCTTGGAGAGTCCGGTGATCTTCCTCGAGCGAAGCTAGCTCAGTAGCGTGTTGTAATGCAGCCGCGATCACCTCAAGAGAAGCCCGCATCGACGCAGGATCGACGGTGGACAAGGCGACTCGAACCGTAGGCGGAACTGGAATAGAAGGAGAAGGATCATGTACGGTACGTGAAGGTCGACGAGGGGAGCTGGAAGAACTGGAGCTGGACATGAGGTGCTGACTGGAGGCTATCTGGAGCAAAGACGAACTGCGAAGAGAGGCGCCTAGCGCAGATGTCGTTATGGGTGATCAGGAACTTGCGTGGAAACGATTGCGTACGTGGAAGCCGCTGTACGACCTCGCCGTACGCAGGGGACGATTGTGACGAAGTCACGTCACTTTGTAGACACGAGGATGGACCCGACCAGACAGCGGCGGGGACATGACAAGCAAATCCGAGAGCGACCCGTCTATGATGTCGTGATTACGCAATCCACAATCCCACGACCCGCCACCAGTCGGCCCACGATCTGAATACCCGCGATCTGGTTACCCGCGATCCCGGCACCCGTGATCTGAGACCCACGATCTGGACCGAGATCGAAATGGTGCAATCATTTAGACAAACCCGAGTTGTCGGAATGGGCCATGGACAGGCAAACAGATATATGGCGTACCACAAGTATGGTACATATGACTATGGATGGTCAGGAGCGAATGAGCCAGCGCGAAGGGAGGTTGTTGGGTGCATAGGAGGATAGGAAAAAGGATCTTTGGGTTTCCATTGAATACAGACTGAGTTTTACCTTATACTACACAAGTGGCTTCCTGACTCCGGGCGGAACGTATATTGGCCCCCGAAGCCTGATTTCTACTTTGTACCTCGCTAGTGACCTCTGCATCCCGGGAGGAACGTATATTGGCCCCCGAAGGCACAAGAATCACCGAAGCGACGGAGTATACGGCGTAGCGACGCCTGGATTGCTTGACCAGGTTCGTGATCGACTCAGCGCTCAAAGAGATCCCGCCGATAGTAAGCGGTAAGCACTGGAAAGGACACCACACCCTAGGACACATCGCCCTAAGGCACCCCAGTCGTAGAACAAGATATATTGGACGCTTATCTACGACTACAACCCGACGACCGCGTGAAGAAGTTTCCGCGCGATCATCAAACAATCCCGAGTACCGTCCATACGGTTCCTCAACTTACAACCAACCAAGGCATCTTCACGTCACCGGAAGAGTGCAACCCGCCCCACCGACGGGTACACAAGGTGAGACCAAGCTCAGCGTCAGCGGACAATCGGAGTACCCCCTCCGTTAGTCGGTAGTCCGGAGCACAGTGAGCAAGTGCCTTCCGGCAGACAGCAATCTCTGCCGAGCCACTTCGCCACATTGTAGACTGCAATAAGCTCATCCGGCGGTATGCTAGGGTCGAAGGCAGGGTGAAGCCCGATCAACACGCTAGCGTCAACCAACCAGTGGGTCCGTTCGCACATGGCCACGAAGAAGCGAGTATGTGAAGCCAGGTCAGCAGCCGAGTTAGGGGGACCCCGATGCAGGAAGGTCTCCCCGGAGTCGCACCCATAAATCTCCAAGAGTCTCCATGAGTGATGACGGCCGAGTATGGCCGACTAGCCGAGACCGAGCCTCAGCTAAGACTGACGGAGAGTAAAATGTTGGGAGATCCGGCAACATACGTCTTAACTGCTGGAAAGGGTGCCGAGGATTGAATACATCCACGAACGAACGCACTCCGGCCAGAGTTGAGAGAGTGGCGCGGATACGAGGCTTAGCGCCACCAGAAGACTCCAAAGGAACTCGGCCAGATTGACAGCTCAGTATTCCAGCCCAACAGCGCTCGGCGCCAGCATGGAAGAACGGCAAGGTCCGGAGTCTCGCCAGCTGAGGAGTGATGCGCGAGTCCCTTGAGGCTGACTGCATGGCTCTAGTGCGGAGCTGCGCCAGTGGAACTTGCTGCTGAGCTGGGAGAACCACCTCTGCAGATCGCCGAGTAGTATCGGAAGCCGGAGCCGAGCTAACAACGCTGGTAGACTGTGGAGCCGAGTTGGAAGCCAGAGCCGAGTTGCGAGAGGTGGATCTTTGGGAGCCCGTTGTGGAGGTCCCCGAAGGAACCGCTCGACCAGATTCAGGATCCCCAGACTCGGCTACCGCTGACGCTTGCGCCTGGGACTTGCCGGGAACGGCTTTCCGTCTCTTCTTTGGACGAGCCGAGTCGCTATTGCCCGAACCACCACTTGGAGACGATGAACGATGCTTGTGCTTGTGTTTGCGCTTGTGCTTGTGCTTGTGTTTGTGCTTCTTCCGGTGCTTCTTCGACGGGGTTGGTACCTGAGGAGAAGACCCTCCCGAGGTAGGAGTCGGAGGCGGACCAGGAGGAACTTGGCCAGCGGCCAAATAGCTCTGGATCTTGCCGTGAGGAGGGGGAAGCGGAGAAGAAACTACCGTAGACACGGCAGACACGTCAGCCGAGTCAGAGCCTTTGTCGTCGTCATCATCGCTCTCATCATCAGAGCCAAAGAGCTGAGCGAGACGAGAAAGGACCAGGCTTGAAGAAGAACCGACCGGGGCATTACTTGCAGCGGTCGAGGCCGTATTCGCCGAGCTGGTCTCGGCTGCTTGGTCGTCATCAGCCGAGTCACTTGCGAATTCTAGTGGGTGCGAAAGAGACCCAACTGAACTCGGCGGAATGAACTTGTGACCTGTAGATCCACCATCGAGACCAAGTACCACATTATCTGAAGTTCCGAGATTCTCCAACAACTGGGCATTAACTTGGGAGGCTGTAGCCGCAGCCGTACGGAGAGGACGACCGGACGGCGATGTTAATCCAGCAGGAGCAGCAACCGCCCGAGATGGCACCACAGGACAACTTTTGCAGGCCAAGAGACGAGCAACTGAGCTCCACGGCACTTGCGATGGGCCCTTAGCCGAGCTAAGTTGAGCTGGCAATGATACAGGGGTCCCAAGTGGAGTCACTGGACTCGGCGTAGGAGCCGGAGGAATAACTGAAACCACAACCGAGGATGAGCTCGGTGCTGTCATCGCTGGAGGAGTACTCATCGACAATGAGGACGCTAGAGGAGCGACCGGTCGGGTCGACGACGCAGCTAACCCGGCGAATTGGCTTGCTGAGGTTGATGCACCGGAATGCGACGCTACCCCGCCAGAAGCACTCCCCGACACAGAGTCAACATTTGCATCCTGGTTGGTAAGACCACTCGACCCGGCGGATGAGATTCCCGAGCACCGAGGAGGAGCGGTCTTGGCTGTTTTCCTCTGACGAGGTAACGGCCGAGCCGGCGGGACCGTCAGTTCGCTGTCGGAAGCTGCCAACAAGCGATCGTCCGGAGGACCGATAAGAGCAGCTGCCTCCTCATATCCTTCCTCTCCAGGCAACGGCTGGCCATACGGCTGCAAAGGCGGAAGGACAACCTTCCGCTTGCAAGGACCCGCAGCTGTAGCCGACTCAGGGTTGGCCAGGACTCGCAAGCGCGGGATGGCGTGAGGTTATCCTTCCAAACTCGGCGGAGAGCTTCAATCGACCGTGAAGGGCGGTGGCGAAGCGGGACTTGAGTACTCGCCGAGCTGGAACTCGGCGGTAAAGCTGCCGCCGAGCCCGAGCAGGGCGTAGGAACAGCAGCCGAGTCGGAAGCCGAGGTCTGAACACCGGCCGAACCGGACTGTCGCGAGCAGATGCGCAACTCCACAACCCGGTCTTCACCGTCCGGAATTCGCATGACCTCCAGAAAACGCTCGGTTAGCAGACGGCAAAGCCGAGCGTTCAGTTTGAGCGAAGCCGGATCCATTCCAGGAACGTCCAGGCCAGCTCCAGCCGCTGCAGCCATGTGAAGATCATGCATGGGTACAAACCCTTGCCGACTGATGACTCTCTTTTGACAAAGAATGGTCTCCCTCATCTCGTCGATGGTCTTCTTCGCGTGGCGAAGCTTGTGGGAGCCATTATCATCCAACGACAACACGATCTCCTGGAGCTGCTGGAAATGCTTGGCCGAGACTCCTTGGAGGATCTTGTAGGCCTCATCCCGCTCGACGATTGACCGGGAGAGAGCCGTAATATCCTCGTCTCGGCTCTTGATCATGAGCTCGGCTGCATGGAGAGCGGACTGAGTGGCGGTGACCTCAGCCGTCTGGGCAGCCCTAGCCTGCTTGAACTCAGCTCCGGAGGCAGTTAAGGCCGGAGGGAAGTGATGAGGCCGACTGATTTGTCAACCTCACGCTTCCAGAGGTGGCACTCTCACTCGGATGTCTCAAGCTGCAGCTGCAGCTGAGCAACCTGGTCTAGCGAAGAGCCCAGCCGCTTCTGGAGGGAGGCGTTGGATGCCTCAGCCGAGTGTAAATCAACTCGCAGCTGAGCTAACTCGGCGGACGAGTTGGGAGGCTGATATTGACCTCGAAGGATGTCCACCAGAGCGCCAGCTGACTCGGCGTGGAGAATAGCCTAGCGCTGAGTCGAGTCAGACGGCTCAGGTGGCTGAGTCAGGGCTAGGGCGATCAACCGAGCCAACTGAATGTGCTAGTTGTGATGACGGTCGCCTTGTTCCGTCACGAGAGCAGATACCGGGTCCATGGTAGCCACGCCGACCGAGCTCGACTTAATGGTGGCGTCCGAAGCGGTGTCGCCTGGCGAGCTCGGCTGACGAGGGGAGGACGTGCGAGAGGACGGCCCAGAACCGGGACCAGTCTCAAGGGAAGTTGTCAGGTCAATGACCGGGTTACCCCGACCACTGCTGACCCCAAGAGCGCTGGCCCCTCTAACCGGCAGCTCAGCGGACGCCTCCGAACCATGCTCGGCGGAAGTAACAGGAACAATTGGAGCCTGTGGAAGAACCTGACACATTAGTGGATGAAGGTGAGTACTGAGACTACAGTAAAGCCGTACCTGTGAACGTTGTGGAGCTGGTGGAGTTGCCATGACGTGGAGGACGCGAAGAACGGAGTTAACGGTGGCGAGTCGATACTGGAGAGAGTGAAAAAGATGGGTTTTGACACTCACCAGCTCGGCTCGTATCATAACCGGGGCAGTTGTGATGTAGCGAACATCAAGTTTGGCCCTTGGCTGAGTCTAAGGAGCCGTAGCCTACGGTACGAAATTGCGACTGACCAGAGCTCGGCTTAAAAAGCAGCTTAGGAGTGGTGGTCCACGGTACGGACTCGGCTGAAGACCTCTTAAAGGGGAAAGCTGAGTCCAAGGACTCGGCTGTGGTACCTTCAAAGCTACCGGAAGAAGATGCGACCAGGCGCAGGGACTAAAGACCATCGGGAGAGCCGGGAACAGTCGCTTCGATTGGGCTGAAAGGTCGGCGAGATCTATAACGACTCTATTTCACTAGATATTTGTATTGCAACCAATTAGGAATCAGAAAAGGGGCTTAAGCCTCTAGTATTAAACAGAGCAGAATTTTCTAGGTCCAGAACACGTGTACACACTTCCGGTAAGTCCCTGCACGGGCCGGATTATGTCTGCCGTCAGAACTCGAGAGGCATAGCTTGTAGAGTTCTGACTGGTAGCGCCAAGAGATTAGGTTGGCCCGGGGAAGGGCGTGTCTCGCCAAGCGCGAAGAACAAACCCCGCCGAGCTCGGCGGGTCGGTATACAGTACAGCCCGGGTACCGTTACTCTTTCAGCCGAGTAGCCTTTGCCTCGGCGACCCGTAAAAGCGCTAACGCGCCGTCGTCCATCCTTTGGTGGAGGGCACGGGATAACATATTATTGGTTGGCTTGGTTGGTTGGTACTCGGCGGAAGCGAGACACCAGCTGTTCCGGAAGGGCCGAACCGCTAGGGGACAACCCAGCGCAGGCCAACAAACGCCGACCTAACTCGGCGATTGTTGTGGTTGCGTTATATTAACCCACATCTGACGGATTTGTGCGTTCTGCAACACCACATTAACTGCGACATCTTATCATGATCCAACAGGCATGTCCAACTTGTCAATTGCGTGAGCATGAAAACTCGACGTGTGTGCTGCTTCGGAATCACACAGGTCTGGTGTAACCTTAGTGGCCATACTGTTCTTTGCGGCGCGAAGCATGAAGTTAGCACGATGTTCAGCTTTTGTAATGCCCGGAGGAGGTCGAAGAAGATCGTCTCGATGGTGCGCAAGGTCACCTCTTCGACCCCAGTATGAATACTCGCGTTGTCGCAAACGACAACAACATCAAAAAGGGAAACACCCTCGTACACCAATCCATCGAGTAGATCACGGACAAAGTTGTCGATGGCGTCAGCATCATATGCGCCCCAACAATACTGTACGTGCTCCAGTCCTGAAGCCGAGATGCATGCGATAACATTGAGGTTCTCCCCACGAGAACCAGGGCGGACAACAACAGCGCGAGTACCACGACGACTCCACCCATAGTTCCGAGTACAGAATAAATTGAAATTAATTTCATCAAAATACACAATTCGTTTTCGCTGTGCTTGTACTTGCAGCTGTCAGAACACGATGGCGTTTGTAACGGGGTTACATGAAAGGGGTACCCCAGAAAGGGTACCGCCTTTAGAAGTAGATATACTTCTGTGGGTATTTGTTTTAATACTCTGATGGAGTGGTGTGGACCACACTACTGCCACGTAGGTTCGGTGGCTGAGGGCCAACCAATAGCATTAAACCTACCTTTATATGCATGATTAGCTTAAAGTATAGTTAATTAGGAGTTTGTATTACAGGCCAAATGGACCTAATTAACTATATATAAATCAGTCTAAAATCTACTCTAAACTGGCTATTAAGTCCCCTAAGACCAGGGACTAGTGAACTGCCGTTCACTTAGAGTTTGTATACTCTTAATAGCACGCTTCCTCTAAGCAAGGTGCTCGTGTGACCCCGTCACACTTGGTAGCACTTGTAGTCAATCCACGCCTACGCGGGTAGATTGACTACCTGAATCCTCTGTGGCTCCTACAAGGTAAGCCAGGATGGATAGAGGGGAGTTCCCTCATTTGACCGACTCTCAGTTTGAGTCGGTCCGGAAGATGGTGGGCATCTTTGGAGGAGATGCCCTCCGAAGCTTGGCGGCTGCTACGCCGGCCGAGCAGGTCGAACGCATCGAGGCGTTCGACACGTACGAGAGAGGGCTTATCGCCCACGTACAGGGGCTGCAGACCCCGTGGCTGAGATGAAGCCAGCTCAACCTAAGCCGTTGAGGTATATGGTTCACCCCTATGCGGGGAAGGAGGGAGAGAACCTCCACTTCTGGGTCAGAGTGGTCGAGCTCGCCATGGATGCGGCTCTCATCTCGACCGAGCGACTTCGGGTCGCTTTCGCCCTATCCAACCTGGGAGGTCGGGCGAAGACCTGGGCGTACACGCGCGAGGCGACAACGTCGGGTTGCTTTACAACCTGGGCTCAGCTGTGTCAACAGCTTAGAGCCGCCTTCCTTCCGGCGAACTATGAGTATCGCCAGCGCTCACGCTTCCTTGCCTGTAAACAAGGGAAGCGTGAGCTGCATGAGTACATCCAAGAGATGCGAGTACTCGCTGCATCTCTGGTAGGGAACCCCCTACCTGAACACATCAAAGTGACCGTGTTCATGGATGGCCTGAAGGTGGGTCCATCCCGCACACAGTTGTTCCGCGTGCATGCGAACACTATGGAGGAAGCGATCCAGATCGCCCTCCAAGAGGAGTACAGCCACCGACAGGCTCGTACTCCTACGTCGGTGTGGCAAGGCCACAATGCGTCGTCAGGCGCAGTGCAAGGAGCTCCAGCAGCTGGAGCTAGCACCGGGCCGGTACCCATGGAACTGGGTACGGCCGTACAGAGCTCCATCCGTTGCTACGGATGTGGGAAGTTCGGGCACATGCAACGTGCCTACCCTGCAGGAGGGCAAAGGAAGTTCCCTTCCAAACCTAGGGGCTCGAGGGGTCCGTGGCAGAAGCCGCGACCCAAGGGCCAGGGGAACTGGGGTCACCAGTAGGGGCGGGGCGCCCTACTGGGGAAGATCTAAGTCCCCATGGTAGGAGTGCGGACGGCGCACGCCATGGAGGCTTAACCCCTGAGAGCCTGGGTGCTCTCGAGACGAGAAAGAGCAGCGGCGGACTGCTCGTGGTACACGCGAGTGTACGGGGATATGGAGATCCCTTTAGAGTCCTGATTGACTCTGGGGCGTCGACAAACTTTGCTCGACGCCAGACGGTCGCGCGGAATGGCGACAAGTATGCCGATGCTTTACGAGAAAGCGAAGGCAGGGGCCAGGTCTCGGTGAGACTGGCCGATGGTACGGTGGTTAACGTACCTGGGGTCCATATGGACCTGGCTGTAAAGTTTGAAGACTTTGCCAGCACGGAGTCGTTCCTTGTCCTAGACATGGACAAGTATGATTTGTTCCTGGGCATGCCGTGGCTCGAAAAGCACCATGAGCCCTGGATCGATTGGCGCGGCAAAGCCATTGGGGCTAGCCGGCCCGCAGTCTCCGCCAGAGCTTTGGTGAGTAATGTTCCCACCTCTGTTCGGGACTGGGGCGCCAGAGATGGTCGCCAAGGCGCTTATGCGCCCGAAGAAGTACTGGGAGTCACTGACTCCAGTGAAGATGTTGCGATGAGCCTCGCAACCGGTCGTGAGACCAAGTCTCATTGCCAAGCGTGTGGGATTGCCACGACGGCAAGTCCCAACGCTGATAGTCGTCGCGTCGTATGGGCTTCGACTGTGGCAGTGCCGGACGGCACTGACCAGGCGGGTAACTTAAGTCCGCAAGCAGCAGAGGCTGCTGAGGAGAGCGCTGTAGGCGTCTCCTGTGTGGGTAACATAGGTCCACAGGCGGGTAACGTAGTTCCGCAAGCGGGTAACATAGGTCCGCAAGCAGCTGAGGCTGCTGGGGAGGACGCTGAGAGCACCTCCGGTGTGGGTAACATAGCTCCACACGAGGTCGAAGAGACCGAGAAGAAGATCGAGAGCGCAGTATGCGTCTCTAGCGTGGGTAACGTAGTTCCACGCGGGGTCAAGAAGATCAGTACGAGTGCGGAGGTGTCGTTGAGCACCTCCCGTGTGGATAACCAAGTACCACACTCGGAGTCTGAGACTCCACCGGCACGGCCGGTCGAAGAGCAATGCCATGTCTTCGACGGCGTGTCCGGCCGTCAAGTGAGGGCAGGTGCCGTCCATCTGGAGGCACTGCCAGAGGTGTCAGCACTGCTGAACCTCGAGGAATGGTCCATGAAGGACTTCCTGGCCGAGTTGAAGGCCGATGAGATTGCGGAGATGGTGCTCCTGAAGCCGGAGACCTCTCCTGAAGATTTGAACTCTTCCTCCGTAATGGACGAGGACGTCCTGGAGGGGTTCACGAAGCAGCGTGCAACGCGCTTGGGTTCTGAGATTCTCAAGAACCCGGAGGATCCAGTGTATCCTCTTGTGAAAGAGTACTCGGATGTGGTGTCGAAGCACCCACCATCCCAACTCCCGCCGGATCGGGGAGTTCGGCACGAAATTGACCTCGTGCCTGGCACAAAGTATTGTGTCACGAGGCAGCGGCCTCTACCTCGCGAGCAGTGCGAGGTCATAGATGCCTTCTTCGCCGAAAAGGCGAAGTCGGGCATGGTGCGGGAGTCAAAGTCCCCGCACCCGACGCGGACCTTCTGCGTTCGTAAACCGAACGGGAAGTGGCGTCTGGTTCACGCTTACAACAAGCTGAACAATGCGACGGAACCGGCACAGACGCCGATCCCTCGCAAGGATGTGTTGCTGAACAACATGTCGGGCTGTACGCTGTACAGTGCCCTGGATCTGGTAGACGGATACTACCAGATCCTGATGCGGGAGAGTGACATTCATCTCACCGCAGTGAGCACCCCGAGCGGGATGCTCTGGGAGTGGCTAGTGATGCCACAAGGGCTATCAAATACCCCAGCGACGTTCAATCGCTTGGTCACACAATTGTTTAGACCATTGCGTACGTTCGCACAGACGTACTTTGACGATACATTCGTCCATAGCCGTCTGGCCGTCTTCGGTACGGCTATGGAGGTGCATTTGAAGCACCTCCGTCGAGTGTTTGAGGTCATGAGAGCTAGCAAGCTCTATGCCAACATCGACAAGTGCGTCTTTGCAGCTGAGGAGATAAAGTCCTCGGCTGCCTTGTCAGCAGGGTCGGTGTACGCGCCGATCCAGGGAAGGTCAAGGCCATAGCGGCTTAGCCAACCCCGAGGTCGCAGAGGCCCTCCGGAAGTGGTTGGGCTTAGCCAACTATCTTCATAAGTACAGCGCAGGGTACGCTGAACTAGCTCGACCCTTGTCGGATCTCTTAAAGAAGGATGCCGACTGGGTCTGGGAGCAACAGCACCAGGATGCTTTCGATAGCATCAAGGCGAGCTTATAGCAAGCGCCAGTCCTGGCCTTGCCGGACGAGAACAAGTCATTTAGCATCGTCTGTGACGCTTCTGACTATGCAATAGGCTGTGAGCTGTTGCAAAAGGACGATGAAGGACGCGAACGTGACATCTCCTTCCAGTCCAGGCAGCTGAAGGCTGCCGAACGGAATTATCCCGTTCTTGACAAGGAGCTACTTGCAATGAAGTACGCTCTTGTCAAATTTAGAGTTCACCTCTTGGGCACGAGGCCCTTTGTGATCTATACGGATCACGCGTCCTTGCGGACTGCCACCACCTCGCCGCATCTGTCGCAGCGGATGGCGAGGTGGCTGTCATTCTTCGCGGAATACAACTTCCGCGTCGAATACAAGTCAGGCAAGCTCAACGTGCTTGCCGATGCATTGTCGCGTCAACCTGACTATGAGCTAGCTCATGTCAGTCGGGTCACGACAGATCTATATGATCGGATACGCTTGGCGTATCAGGAGGACGAGAACTATACACCACTGGTGCAGTTCTTGTCCGATGGCAAGGACGCCAAAGTCGACAGGCTTTCGCCTCGACAGCGGGCGCAGCTCCATCGTTATGAGCTGGCCGATGGGTTACTCCATTACAGAGTAGACCCCAGAGATCCTCCTCGGGTTGTCGTTCCAAACGACGAGGATCTGAAGTATGACATACTTCTAGAGGCGCATGATGCGCCGATAAGTGGCCATCTTGGCCGGGAGAAGACCTACCAAATGGTCTCTCAGACATTTTGGTGGCCCCGCATGTATAAGTGGGTGGCACACTATGTCAAGACATGTGAAACATGTCAGAGGGTGAAGCCTTCGGGCCACGCCTCGGCTCCACTGCAGAGCCTACCTGTACCAGCGGACTGCTGGAAGTCGATGAGTCTCGACTTCGTCTTCGGCCTGCCGGCGGATGACAAGGGCAACACCGGCATATTGGTGTTTGTCTGCCGTTTGAGCAAGATGGTGCATCTTGCTCCGGTACGTGACAAGGCCACCGGGAAACAAGCTGCACAGCTGTTCCTAGCTAGCGTGTTTCGCTATCATGGTCTACCAGAGACCATAGTCTCGGACAGAGACCCGCGTTTCACGGGTGCGTTCTGGGACACCCTGTTCCAATTGTTGGGAACTAAGTTGACGATGTCAACTGCAGACCATCCGCAGACGGATGGTCAGACGGAGCGCGTCAACCGCGTGCTCGAAGATACTTTGCGCAGTATCTGTGCGGAAGCACCTCGATCCTGGTCGGATCAGCTTCCTATGGTTGAGTTTGAACTCAACAATGCGGTACACGCATCAACGGGGTTTACCCCATTCTACTTGAATGGGTTACGACACCCCCAGGTGCCGCTAACCTTGCGGGGAGGCACTGTGGCCTCCATCGTAAGTGGGGGAGAGGCTCGGAAAGCCTTTTCCTCCCAGGTCTCAGAAATAGAGCCCGAGGCTTTAAAAAGACAGTTGTCGTCGTTTATCGACAACAGGCTGACGTTGATCAGCCGGGTTAGAGACGCAATGGCGTTAGCCCAAGACAAACAAAAGGAGTACTCTGACAAAACAAGTAGAGGAAACTTAAACGTGTTTAAGGTTGGTGACCTAGTTCTCCTAGACACTAAAAACCTACCGCTAAAGGTGGTTAGCTCTGTAGAGAGCAACAAGTTGAAGCACCGCTTCATCGGACCCTTTGCGGTCCTGGCCAGACATGGCGCGGCGTATACCATTGACTTCCCAAAGTCAATGGCGACGCACCCGACGTTCTACGTGGGGCGTCTTAAGCGGTATCACGATCCGCTGGGTCTTCCTTCTCGGACGGAGGAAGACCAAGGTGAGAACTCACCTCCTCGAAACGAGGCTGAGTCCTCTGGACAAGCGGAGTTGCCGGTGTCGAAGCCTGTGAATGATACACAGGCTGGTACCCACGCGAGTCATACGAAGGGTATGACGGTACCGAATGGGAAGAGCTCGGGTAAGAGCTATACCCGTAAGCCGAGTGGTACGAGTACCCCTGCGGCTCATAAGAGGGAATCCGACCATGCACCTCATGGCTTAGAGCGTCTAAGCCTCGACGGAGCTCCTTCAAAGCAGCAGCCGGAGCTCGGCGGTCAACGCGCCCATGGAGCTCATGAGTCTCACGACCAAGAGCGTCCAAGTCTTGGCGAAGGACCTCAAGGGTCCCCGGCTTGCCAGCCTGAGAGGCAGCCTGACCACCAGGTCCAAGCCCAAGGGCTATCTCGATCGCATAGACGTGATCTCGAAGCTGACGGACCTCGTCGCTTAACAGGGACCCCACAGAGTCCCGACCCGAAGTTGAGGGTCCAGAAGGATACGGCTGAGAGGGAGCCTCGTACTCAAACGCGTGCGAGAGCTCCTCCTGCCCTCCTTGATCGGAACGGCGAGCTCCACTATCATGTGGAGCGGGTCGTTCAAGAGCGGCAGCGCTCTGGGAAGCGCCAGCTGCTAGTGAAGTGGCGAGGTTACCCCTCGTCACAGAACTCGTGGGAGCCGGAAGACCGGCTCCGGATTGACTGCCCGAAGGCTGTTGAGATTTGGGATCAACAGCCGGGGCGTAAGTAGTCCGCGGCTTCTTAGCCGCCTTACGGTGTACGGTCCCTGGGTTGACGGAACCGTACCCGCCCTCATCTTGAGCGCTGGACTTAGATTGCTGTCTAAGTCCCTCCATGACGGAGTGGAGTTGCTGCTTAGCGACTAAATGGGCAAACTCAATGCGAAGATCTCGCTGGTCCAAGACATAGGACAGCAGGCGATCTTCTCGGAGTTCTTTTAACTCCTGAACTGTAAAGTTCTTCCGAGAAACCTATCTCCAGAACAGGTCTTCTGCCTGGGTCTGGGTTGTGGTGTTCTCGGGCTGTACCCAAGGGTACCCCAGATGGGGAAGAACCCACCACGGTCTTCCGGTTTCTTCCGAAGACTTGTGAATTCCTTAAGAGGAATTCGGTGTGGTGCAAGCGGCACACACCTAGCGGCCTCAATGTCGTTGACAAAGAGTGGTTCGTCTTGAACCAAGGCTCGCTCATAGGCGCCACGTGAAGTGCGCCCATGGTTTAGA
The DNA here is from genome assembly GCA_008079305.1 of Phytophthora palmivora. Lineage (NCBI taxonomy): Eukaryota > Oomycota > Peronosporomycetes > Peronosporales > Peronosporaceae > Phytophthora > Phytophthora palmivora. Next base: position 78,272 of record VOQZ01002282.1, read on the forward strand.
CCACGAGGGGCCTTAAGGTGCTCCAAGAACATGGGAGACCCAGACCCCGCATCCGGTGGGTAGTATCCGCGAGGATACACCGGCGTGGGAGGCACAGGAGTGCCTTGCAGTTGAGCAGCTTGATAGCGCTCCTGCTGCTCATCGAGATCATTGGAGATCTCTTGGGGCTCGGAGACAGCCCCTCCTCTTCCTCCTCGTCTGAGGAGTCGAACAGGGATTTGAATCCCTTTGCGATTGAAGGCTCTGACGTAGGAGAGCCAGGGGCTGCGCGCTTCTTAGCAGCAGCAGCACCCCCACCAGCCCGTTTTGGAGAAGCTGCTTTCGCAGCTTGGGCTCGAGCCTTACCTTCGGCTAAGGTAAGGTTCTTGGCAGGCGAGCTCGTCGAAGCTGCCTTTGCCTCAGATGATTCAGTATCATCAGCAGGAGCGTCCTGTGAAGGAGCGTCCTGTGCAGGAGCATCCTGTGAAGGAGCATCCTGAGAAGAAGGTGGATCCTTAGCGGATCCAGGAGAGTCCCCGTCAGACTCTGATCCCGTGATAATAGGGATGTGAAACTACGGGGACTCTGACCCAGGACTGTGGTCCCGATAGGCGAACCGAGGGTTCGGCCTATCGTCGGGTGACAGGGAGCGCGAGCGACTGCGTCGCGGACTCCCTTCTTGTCTGGCGGTAGCAGCAGAGTGCTTGCTGCCTGCCTCGGAAGCCGCCTTGCGGACTTCCTTGCGCGGAGCAGCCTTGTCTTTCGACTTGGCCTTAGAAGTCTTCGACCTCGCGGTCTTAGACTTGGAAGGCGCCGAAGCGCCGCGGGTGCTTGCCTTCTTAGGCATCTTGGGAGGTTGACGTGGGAACGTCTAGGTGTCTTGTACGCGCGAAAAGGCTGAAAGAAAGCCTTAAAGCCACAGCGGTGGCTCGTCGATGGGAATCGACAAAGGACAGGAAAGAGAGCGGAGCTCTCTTTCTAGCTCCTCATTCGTTGGGGGTGTTTCCAACCTAAGTAGGGGAGGATGTAACGGGGTTACATGAAAGGGGTACCCCAGAAAGGGTACCGCCTTTAGAAGTAGATATTTCGTGGGTATTTGTTTTAATACTCTGTTGGAGTGGTGTGGACCACACTGTGGTGTGGACCACACTACTGCCACGTAGGTTCGGTGGCTGAGGGCCAACCAATAGCGTTAAACCTACCTTTTATATGCATAATTAGGTTAAAGTATAGTTAATTAGGAGTTTATATTACAGGCCAAATGAACCTAATTAACTATAAATAAATCAGTCTAAAATCTACTCTAAACTGGCTATTAAGTCCACCCAGACCAGGGACTAGTGAACTGCCGTTCACTTAGAGTTTGTATACTCTTAATAGCACGCTTCGTCTAACCGAGCTCAGTCACTATTAACCCATAATCTAGATCCTAATCTAGAACCTAATCTAGAGCTAATCTTGAGCTTTATCTTAGTCCTTAATAAGCTCCTATTTCGGATAGAGAGCTCGCAGTCGTTAATAAGCCCCTAACGTTTAGTGTTTAAGCTAATTGTAGTCTTTAATAAGCTCCTAATACGGACCTCAAAGTCGCAGTAGTTAATAAACTCCTAATATCTTGTCTAACCTATCTATAGTCGGAAATAAGCCCTTAATGTATAGATTGCCTAATCTTTAGTTATTAATAAGCTCCTAAAATGTATACAATCTGTCACTTTTATACCCGTTTTTACCCTGGTGGACGAGAGAAAATTCGTCGCAAAACCGTTTTTCAATACGGGGCAGTATACAAAGACCAAGTTGTTATTTACGGGGGCCGATGAATTCACCGGGGGTTTCGTCCACTCACTGACACCAAGTCGATTTTGGCGGATCCTGTAGTTTTTGGCATGCTTCTTATAAGAGAGCTAGTCACTATTAAGCTGTTATATAGATCCTAATCTAGAACCTAATCTAGAGTTAATTTTGAGTCTAATCCTAACTGTTAATAAGCTGCTATTTTGGACAGTAAGATCGAAGTCATTAATAAGCTCCTAATAGTTAATCTTGAGGCAGGTGGAGAATTGACAAAGGTTGATACAAAAGTTGCCCGAAAGTTGCAGGAAGAGTTATGGAGGTTGTTTCGTTTACCTCTTCACCTCCGTTGGATAGTACTGTCGTTGGACGTGAAACTTGTGGTTCGACGCCTTCAACACTGCTTGACTTCCCATCCTAGAAGCGTTCGTTTTGGTCCCATACAAAACTTAACACTTTGGACAGTCAATCTCGAGCTGAAACCATTGGTGGAGTTCTGTGTAAAGGCACTGTTCGCAGACACCTTCACCTTCATGATCACCAGGTGACGGTTTTTGTATACAGCGATTAATGGCGTCCGATCGAGCGCAATTTAGCCCCCGCTTTTGTCAAATGTATACAAACGCCAAGTCAAATAATCGCACTTAAACGTAATTGCGTCCGATTTCGTCCGATTTGGCCGCTTATACGCCCCTTTTGTCGGCACGGTACTACCGGACGCAATTACGTTTAAGTGCGATTCGACTGACTTGGTTTTTGTATAGATTTGACAAAAGCGGGGGCTAAATGGCGTCAGATCGGACGCAATTAATTGCCGTTTACAAAAACTCAGTCACCTGGTGATCATGTGAAGGTGTCTGAGAACTGGGTGGTGCCGTGCAATATGGCCATCGTGAAGTGCACTACGGTGTGTGATGAGTCCATGCTAACGGGTGAATCGATGTCCGTGCAGAAATTCCGATTCCCGAATGCAGCGCTGAGCTGTACGACCCCAAAAAGTGTAGCAAGAAGCACACGCTGTTCGCTGGACTTACTTCGTCATGAGCAACCACATGATTAACAGCTAGTACGCGACGTTCTCCACTTCTATGGTACTCGTACAGGTAGCGATAGTACCGTCGTGTTGCAAGACATTTTTCAGACTGCTGTCAGACCCCTTCCAGTTGCTGCTGGGTTGTCAGTGTGCTTGAAGTAATGGCGTGTAATCCATCGATCCACCGTACTAGAAGGCAGGCAAGATTCAACGCACTCGTCAGGTGAATTGCCTGTGGTGGAAAATGAAGATGGTGCAGCTGCCTGCAGGCGATATCTTCTCCGGTTGCTTTGCTGTGTGCTGGTTTACGTCATGACGGATGTTGCGTGCGACGGTGTTATGGTGGAAATAGCGCAGCTTGAACCCATCGAGATGCGTGGCCAAGCACATGCAACGATTTACATGGTGCGCCACAGTGCCAGCTTGCTGGCAGGCTTCGTTGCAGCGTTGTGCTTCAACGGTGAGGTCTATGGTGGCACTTTCTCCTGGAAGGTGGCACCAAACATTGTAGCTCTAGTTGTAGACGGTCGTAAAGCTGGCTATGAGCCTGATACTCTTCGTCGGTTGCGTCTATGGTCGTTTGCGAAGTGCTGAGCTCATGGGTGTTCTTGCACCCACGAGCTCATTATTTGTCCGTGCTACAGCTACAGTCGAGAGTTTTGTCAACGCTACAGCTGTAGTCAATGGAGCGATCATTTGGAAACACGCGATATCGGTTTAAAGGGGGATCCGCCAAAATCGACTTGGTGTCAGTGAGTGGACGAAACCCCCGGTGAATTCATCGGCCCCCGTAAATAACGACTTGATCTTTGTATACTGCCCCGTATTGAAAAACGGTTTTGCGACGAATTTTTTTCTCGTCCACTAAATACCCTCTCAAAATCGGTTGAAAAATTTCAGATAGCGTGTCGAAATGATCGCACCATGACTAAAGCTGTAGATTTTCATCCCCCTTTAAACCGATATCGCATGTTTCCAAATGATCGCTCCGTTGACCGTAGCTGTAGCACTGACAAATCAAGTCATTTTGAGAGGTCCCAGATGCGCCGTTCACTTAGAGTTTGTATACTCTTAATAGCACGCTTCCTCTAAGCAAGGTGCTCGTGTGACCCCTTCACATTACCAAACCAATGTCCATGCTGTCTGGTAAGCGAAAGCACTGTCCTGTGGGTAGACCTTGGTCATGTGTCACGTAGAAGTAGCTCAGTCATGTACTTTCATCGCGTGTACTGAAATGAGCGCTCCGTTGACTATAGCTGTAGCAATGAGAAATCAAGCAGGGTTGAAGTGTCATCTTGAGCGGTCGAAGCAGCGCTGAGAACGTGTTTTCATGCTTCACGATGCTCTGGGTCATTGTCAACTGGCTGCTAGCGGATGAGACCATCGAGTCCGTTAAATTCACGTAAGACTGCTCCATCATAGCAAACGAGCTGGCTGTTGAAGCGTCCGGGTTAAAGGGTTACCTGACAGTCGACGCACCAAAAGGACATTCCTGCTGACCCATCGAATGCGCAGGAGGTTCAGTAGCAACATCCTCGAGACCCAATCACGACCTATTGACTAGGATTTTGTATACTCCTGACAGCTCACTTACTCTGTGCGCGGTGCTCGTGTAACTCCGTTACAAATGGTGACTGCAAAGTGCTCACATACCCACCTTTAACAAGGCTCCATCCACTTTGTCTCGGTTACGATTGTGTTGCATGTACGTGGAGTGTTGCAAGTGTTGGGCAATATGGTCACTACAGAACAGTCATCTTTGATGCCGTACAAGGGTTAACACATCTTCAGCATTTGCACTTCAATATTTGTACTTAGCATTAACTTTAAGTACGGCACGATCAACGATATGATAGCCCATCCCGTGTTCAACGTTATCCCCACTCTTTCATCTTGCCTCAGACGATTTTCTCGCAGAACGGAGCGTGGCAGCACGCGATCGTTGTTGTTGGCTTGCACTCGAGATGATTGTTTAGATAAACAAACACGCAGGTTTGAGTCAAAGTCGAAAGTAGATCACTTCTCAATCCACATCAAAACAACAACCTCCTGTTTCAAGCGTACTCTCTGACAATGATAAGCTCCCTCTATCCACCAAACAATTCTGTACTCCGTGACATCGTCATTGGAGGCGTCGTGGATCGCATAGTTTCTAATAATTGTCGACAGCGTCATAACCCCAGTAGGCTCGAGTCGTTTGGTCTGTCTTTGGTCGTCCCTCCAAGTCCAACTGCTCCACAATATCTACCACACCCACGTCAAGCATCAGCGAGTACGGAGGAGTTACAACCGAAAGCGAAGAAGTTACCTAAGCGGCGTACCCCCTACTCTCGACGGGAGCAATGTCGTATTAACCAAGCCCAGTACAGGAGTAGGCAGCGCAAGTACGAGGAAGTCATCAAGCTCAGCATCAGTCAACTGAAGAAAGAAATTCGAGACCTCGAGGTGGAGGAAAGAGCGATGCGAAATGAAATCCCGATTACTCGGAATATATGGGTCGTGGCTACTGAGTACTTCTACTTCTTCCAAAACGGATGCTCAACACCTCTGAAGCGTGACGATGGTGCCTTCAAGCCTCTAGCACAACAACCGCAATTACAACTTCCCTTCTTGAGAAAGACCATGGCATTGGACGTGGCATTCGGCGTCGATCATGGTGTCGAAGCAATATTCGAGAACTGGAAACTATTTTCGCTTTACGACGATGTTCGGGTTCGAATCCAGAGAATGGAGCAAGTCACTACGGATTCACTCCTTACAAACGTGATCGTCAGCCTTACTATCACGTTAAAAACGCTGCAGTATTTGTATCCGCATCTAATCTACACCAGTGAAGAGGAGACGACCGCGCTAACTGCGAAGCTGTTAAACCAACGCCTACAAGTTCGTGGATCCGTGTTTTTCGACTGGGACAATACTAGCGAGTGCTTTATTCGATTAGAGTCGAAGTTTGACATGATGTCGCCGATGTTGAAGCTGTTAGGTAGTTTAGAAGACGTGGCTCGAGTATTCGACAAGGCGTCCATGACACCTGAGGGGGGATCCTCAAGACTGATAAAGTGAAATAGAGGTTCCTATTCCTTCTCATGTGCTTGGACTCAAACTACATTCAGCGGCAATCGGATACTGCACAGTCTGGGGTTATGCCGGATCCGTCAAAATGCGACCTACGTCCTCATAGACGTTGATTCAACAGGAATTTTTGAGTCGAGTTTGCGTCATTTTTCTGCGTCAACAACAGTGTTGATGGGACGTCTGAGGTAGTTGTTGATGAAATCGGCGTCCCGTCAACAGCAAGGCGCGGTGCTTTACCCGAACACACAAAACAAACGAAGCCAGTGATTATAATCTTTTCACGTCCTTTCCCCAGTCGAAATCGTGATTGTCGTGCGAGTACTCTCGATACACAACGATAGCTCAAATTCTACAAGGCAACGAGCAAAGTGGTCGGTAGACTTCATCAGCAAAAGTAGGAAATTCATACATGTGCATTTCACTAGCAGTCACATTATTTAGTTGTCGACAGTCTCTTTCCTGGTAATTCTGCCTTCAAGACTCATCGTAGCTTTCTCAAAGACAGAGGCCACATTCTCTAGACTGCCCAACAGCTCTAACATCGGTGCCATCACGTCCATATTGGACTCCACTCGCATCACTCGACCACAGGTAGAATCCCAGTCGAACCGCACGGATCCAGGAATTACCAGTCGTTGATTCAGCAGCTTCGTGGCTAGTGGCGAACATCCCACTCCATTTGCGTCGACTAGATGCGGGTACACCTGACGCAACGTGTTCTCAGTGATGGTGACTCGAGTTGCCGTGACAGCGAGGAGACAGTCTTCGTTGATCTGTTCCAGGCGTTTGAGCTGGAAATGGACGTCGTCATGGCAAAGTGAAAACCCTTTCCAGTTCTCCAGAAGGGCTTCGACACCACAGACGTTTCCATCCGTCACGTCCGGAGCCATGGTAGCTCGTAGATATTCGAGTTGCACATGGGACTGCTTGGTATTACGCTCCCTCTTGTCAGTAGGAGTAGCCGTGGACGGCTCGGGTGCCATCATAGGAGTCATGTACCCGTAGCGGAACAGTCGAAAGTACTCGGTTGCCACAACCCACACACTCTCGTTCGTCGGCGCACAACGTAGAATGTTTTGACGTTGTGACTCGAGGTCGTCGATCTGATTTTGCACCTTGCGAATGGCGTTATCGAGCTCTTCTTCATGTTGGCGTTGTCTCTTCCTGTATCGTGCTTGATTGATTCGACAGCGCTCTCGACGAGCAGCTGAAACCTTCAGTTTGCGTCCTCCAGTAGGTGACATCTCGTGGTCCTCTTCCGTATTGTGTGACATCTTTTTCGTGCGCTTGGTGGCCATGTCCGCGAGGGATTCCAGATTAGGCAGGGGCTTCTGACCCACAACATTAGACGACGGTAACCTGTCCACAGCTACACGTCCAGTTGAATATGAGTCTACCGGGTAGCTGGAGTACGTGTGACGTGGATTAGTGAAACGAGTCGCCTCTCGGTCTGTCATGCCGTATCGTCCGTGGAATGAACTGACCCGCTGCACCACGCCGCCAATAACGTTGTCGCTGAGTGAGTGCGTGTTGGGTGGACACAAGAAGCTTGCCATGCTGTGATAGTTGTTGCTGATACCGTTGAGCTCAAATTGAGAAATGGAGTCGACAAGTCAAAACTCACTCAGCACCAGCTAAGACACAGCACAGAGCCAGCCCACATTGCTAGGTCATCACCGATTACGTGCCGACACCGTCCGTCAACAGGGATAGCGTGCAAAGCACACACCATCTGCTCCACTTATTAACTGGAGTGTTGAGCACTACCCTAATCGTCAGTCAACAGAGATAACGTGAGCGCACGTTTCACGCCGTCGTGGATTAAAGTATCCGGAAAATTGTTGTGATTGCTGGTTTTTACAACCGGTACTTACTATCGTAAGCGAACACTTTATGTGTACGTGGAATATGTGCAGAGAGCCAACAGTTTAACTGTTGGTAACCACACCGCCTAAAGTTGTGCGGTGTCACGTTATGAAGCGATATCAAACATAAATACACCAGCACGTTATCTTTGTTGACAATGATTCGGATCTCAGAGGAATTCCTGCAGCTGTGCTATTAGCGTAGAGAGTCCACTTGAGGCATTTTACCTCGCCATCTTTGATGACACCAAAGTTTAGTTCGCAATCCACAATTTCGCAATTGGCGAACCACACTGTCAATGGCGACAAGGACACAGAGGAACAGAGTTGTACACCAACAGGAAGAAATAAAGATTGAAGGTAGTGTGCAAGAATTTTGGACCACCGGACAGCGACAACCAAAAGCAATCGCGCAGCGAGAGCGGAGAAGACCAGACTAGTTGGAAAGCGGAACAACACTGCTCCTATGTCAGTACAGCCTCGAGCGCCAACCTATAGCTAAAGTTCCGACCAAGACAAACCTAGTACAACCTCCGATTCCGAAAACAGAACCGGCGTTGTTAGCCAGGCTGAGGATCAACCATACATCTAGTCGTCGTTAAACAGACCAAATAGAATCGTCTGCCTCTCTCTCTGTCAATGGCGACAATCCACCAGGATCTACGACATGAACATTTACGTGAAACCTAGGTGATGTAGGATACCCTGAGCTGATATGTGCTTTCGACTTTCGCATCATACTGTACTTGCAGCTTAAAGTCAACTGGTCAGCACAACGCAGTCGTATGCAGTAGTTTGGACATATCCCGTGGTGGACTCGTTCGATTGGAACATATACGAGGAGCGGCTAAGGTAGTTTTCCGAGTGATATTGACGAAAGAAGCATTGTGCGTACAGTACCAGCCTTTTACAAATCTTCAAGTCCTATTGCAAAGTGTTTGTGTACGGTATTTGCGCTACACGTAAACACTAAATGTACCTACCAGACATGTATTAATACGTACATGTATCATGGTATTAGAGTATCAATTAATCCCTTCTTCCGAGTATTAGCGATCTCTGTTGGATAATGAGCAAGTTCGAGGTCATTCGCTATCGCAGCTGGCAGTTGTAACTCTGGAACCAGCATGAGTTGCTGCCAGCACAGATCGGGCTATACGGAGCTACCTGAGTTGGGGATTGCCAACCACGAAAGGTCTGAGCTTCACATGAAGGCCTTCCTTGCAAATTAGAAATTCCTATCGCTTTATCACAAGGATGTCCGCATTCAACTCAAGTGTCTGGAGCAGGTTGCGGATGATTCACTCCTCGCAACCATGACCGTTAGTCTCACCATTACCCAAAACTCGTTACATCAAGTGTAACCTCACGTCTGCAGTTCCACCACAGTCGCTCAACGCCGAATGATTGCTTATGTGTGGCTCAATGCACTTCGACTGGGAAAACACACGTCGCAGTGTTGTGAGAGTGATATGCTGCCACCAATGCTGAGATTTCTAGGTAGTTTGGAAAATGTTGCGTATGTGTTTGATGGTGCTTTCATTTCCTCAAATGGTGACTTCGGCGCGAGCATTGGCGAACCTATGGGTAAAGGGTAAACCTTAAGAAATATCTTCCTCCGAAGGTGTTCATGTTTCGGCGAGTTTGATTGCAAACGAACTTATCCAAATATCCACTTTGCTAGTAAACGAATCATCAAAATAGAGTGCTGTCTACTACAAGTTGACAGCATAAAAAGTGGTAATAGTAGAAGATTTTATTTGATTATACCTACGGTATCCTCATTAGCATCCTAATTTTGTTTTGATCATCGCTACCAATGTTAATTGTCTTGCTAGTCTCGTGAAAAGTGACAAGGAAACCAGTCTGTACTTGTCGTCCTCGCATCATCGTTGACGATATCAGTCAACACACAGCGCGGCTGATCTCTTGTCGAACTTCGCTATCGATCGCAGGGTCGTCTGGTTGGAGATGAAGCAATGCAAATTGTACATCTACGATTTTTCAGAGGTTGCTATATGTAGTAATTTTGACTATTACATCTTCGACTTGTTAGACAAGAAAGATCTAGAGAACTAACAAGTACTTTAAACCATGCGTAGCATTTGACAACGAGCTAAGTAATTCAACTGGAAATTTCGCAATCGGAGGCTACCATGGAGAATCTTTGCTATCGTACCCCCATAAAGCAATACAGGATGTCAAAATGTCATGTCATGAAACGTGCACCGCACGTTATCCCTGATGACCAGGTGCCACCTTCCACTTCTATGCAGTTGATGCTGAAACGTGCGTATACTGCACGCGATCTCTGTTGACATCACTTCGCGTGGCACCAAATTACAATCAGGTTCCGATTGGTACTGGTAGGTGCTGGACCTCTAGATCATTCGTAAATTCATCTTGAACAGCTCAAAGCAATTTTCAACGACCATGACCGGCAATTTCCTGTATCCACCGAGCAGCAACATTCTGAGTGACAACGTCATTGATGGTGTAGTGCAGCATGTTGCGTCACTCCACCACAACTGCGAGGACAACCGAGAAGTGTACAGGATCTATACCTCCGCTAGAAACTTTGGAAACGCTGATAGCCAACATATTCACCGTTTCATGAGTCGAAAGTGGCAACCTCCGCTAGAATCCTTCCCAAGTATGCCTTCACCGTCGTATCCCGTTTCACAGCACGAAGCTGTACCACCACGCAAGTTGCGCACACCAGCATCTCGACGAGAGCGATGCCGAATCAATCAAGCTCGATACAGGAAGAGACAACGCAAGCACGCAGACGATCTCGACAAAACCCTTCAACAACTGAAAGACGAGGTTCAAGGTCTGGAAACGAGGAGCCAAAAGATGCTGCGATGCGCTCCGACGAACGAGAATGTCTGGATTGTTGCATCAGAGTATTTTCGTCTCTTTCGCAACGGCTACGTGGCCCCTACTGCGGAAGCCAAGTTGTCTTCGTCACCAACGTTCATCTTTGACGTGTACAAGGCTAAACAATCGCACCCCCAACTCGACTTCTTTCGGACAAACCTGTCGCCGGACGTCATCGATGGTACACTGTGTGGTGCTGATGCTTTGCTGGAAAACTGGAGACTATTATCGTTGTATTTTGGAGATGTTCAGGTTAAACTCAAACGTTTGGAACGTGACGGTAATGTCAACTCGCTGGTGGGGAAGACCATGACAAGTCTCACTGTTACCGACAAGACACTACGCAATGTGTTTCCCCATCTTATCTCTAGCGGAGAGCTGTCACCATTGGCTTTGAGATTGTTCAACCAGAAGCTAGTCATGCGCGGATCAGTGCGCTTTGACTGGGATGCAACGAGTGGTCGCGTCGTGAGGCTCGAATCCAATGTTGACTTACTTTCGACAATGCTGAAACTTCTAGGCAACTTGAAGGATGTCGAGCGTGTACTGAGGAACAGTTTAATTTCTCCCGAGGGAAAATTTATTATATGCTAGTAGCTCACCTCCGACAGTCCCAATGGTATTAATGTCGTACTTAATTAAAAGTCAAACTGAGGAAAGTGTATATCCATATCATAATGCTCCCATTATCGTCGTTTTCTCCGGCACTGCCAATTCGAACTACTAAATTTTCTCAAAGAAGCTCTTACAAGCTCCAGCGGTCTAGGCGCATTTCAAGAACGACAGTGAAAAGTAGCACTCCGACAGAAACGGCATTCAAGTAATTTTAGGTGTAGTCAAGTCATTTAAACTACAGAAAGCTCTGCACGCAAGGTTGTAGCGATCGAACACCATGCGCACTAAATAGATGACCGTCTTCGACCCTAAAAATGCCGTGTTTTACACGTTGAAGCTCAGGATTTTGAGTGGAACATAAAGAAGAGTATTCATCACACTAGCGATTCATCCTCTGTCACTCTTAGGTTTTTACTCCCCCTTCAGGGTCAACACGGAATCCATCTTGGCGTCGTTGAGGGCTTCTGTGCGAGTGTTTACTTAATTCATTGATATGAAGGTAACTACTAGCTCGGGTGCTTTATGATGCCATTTTTGTTGTCTTTCTACCCATCTCAACGAGAGACGCTAACACAAGTTGATATACTATAAGTATTGCTTTTAAACACCCATTTCTTTAAAGCACGGGAGAAGACAATTATCTAGTCGCCTTTCGAGTGTTGCTGCACTTGGCAACGTAAGCTGTTCTCGCTTCGCGTATCTTTTAGGATGGGTTCCTCCTGTTGACGTCGTGTTTCACATTCAACGATTGCAAGGGGCACCAAGATGGTAATCAACGATTGCGATCTATGTTTGTGGTCATCAGGGATCGCGTAGCATTCACGAACAGATCTAGAGCACCGAATAGGGTTCCTGCGATTGTCAACAGCGGTAACGTGCAGGGAAGTGGTCTGGTATCGTTTTATGACGTGACACCAACTGAAAAGTGCAACAGTGGAGTCTGGTCGTCGATCGACCACATTCCACAACTGACTGAACGACTCGTTCAGTCAGTTGTCGCTATCCCGAGTAGTCCGGATGTTGATGAACGCATAGCTCGAATCACACGTAGAAATTGATTCATTTCATATCTAGGCTGCAAGTGATTTCAGGTGACGGTTCTGGACTTAATCCCTGTGGCGTGCAACGTGAGCTCACGTTATCTCTACATCGTACGCTTTCAACTGCACGTACGACGCACGCTATCGCTGTTGACGGGTGTTCACGTCGGCACGTAATCGTCGATGACTTCGTCTGGTTTCTGGTTCTTCTTGGCCTTAGTGACGTCTAAACGAGTGGTTCATTCCAGAATTTGCCTCAGAGACTACAGCTCATCCGCAACCATGGCAAGTAGTTTTCTAACTCCCCCCAGCAGCTATTCACTCAGTGACCGCGTGATTGGTGGCGTCGTCCAACGTGTCGGTAGTCGCCTTGGACTTTCCAACGAGAATGAAACTCGAGAAGTGAATCGCTACACGAAAGCGAGGCAGACCTTCTCGAACGAGAATGAAGACTTTAGTCCAATGGACAAACTCCCTCCAGTCGGTCGACAACCAGATCTCGACTCCTTTGCACACCTTGCAATGACACACAGGACGAGTGTGGCTCCATTCACAAACACTCCAATTGTGATGCATTCGGAGCGCAAGATGAAAGTCTCTGCATCTCGTCGTGAACGTTGTAGAATTAACCAAGCGAGATACAGAAAGAGACAGCGCAAGTATGCAGAAGACCTGGACGAAGGTATCCAGTCCCTACAAGACGAAATTCAGGACTTGGAGACACATCGCCAGTGTATTTTACGACGTGCGCCGACGAACGAGAACGTCTGGATCGTAGCAACCGAGTACTTCCGGCTATTTCGCCACGGATACATGGCTCCAGCAATGGGACCGACTGAATCCTCGAGCCGTATCGCCAATCTAATTCCACGCCCCCAGCGTGAGTCTCACGCACAACTCGACTTTCTAAAGGCGACCATGGCTCCCGATGTCACGGACGGCTTTGTGTGTGGTGTAGAAGCGCTGCTTGAGCACTGGAAGTTGGTTTCGCAGTATTTTAGTGATGTGAATGTCGAGCTCAAGCGTCTGGAGGAAGTTGCACCGGATTCTCTACTTGCAACTACTGTAGTCAGTGTCACCATTACTGACAACACACTGTGTCAAGTGTTCCCTCACCTCGTGGGTGAAGGAGGAAGGGTATCTCCTCTCGGCGAGAAACTTCGGAGTCAGCGAGTGGTCCTACGCGGATCCGTACGCTTCGCCTGGGACGCATCAATGGGTCGAGTTCTTCGACATGAATCCAAAGTTGATGGGCTCACTCCAGTGCTGCAAATGCTGGGCAGTCTCGAGGATGTGACAACCGTTTTCGACAAGGCTCTGGTGACACTGGAGGGGAAGTTCGTCGGCGCTAAGATCGTTGCCACTAGTTAAGCAGCAGAATAAACCTATCGAGTTCTACTGAATCTTCTCGGGCGTGCGGCATCGTTGACGATCGAGTTCCTTGATTGCAGCAATTTGCAGACACGACATCTCTGATGACGGAACTCATCCGTACGAATTTAATCGGTGAGTAGAATACAGGCAGTACGAGTTCGGCCATGCAGCATGTCATCATACGTGAGCTGCACGTTATCCCTCTTGTTCTGGTTAGGGCTCGAGGTATACATTCATCAAGAGAACGGCAGATCGGAACTGAGCTGCATGTGTTCGCCATCATTGTTGACAACGCGTTTTTGGGCTCGTAATCGTTGATGACCGCACAATATTACTCGCTCGCTTGCGCTGAGTGAGTGGTGAGTCGCCACTCGCCAATTCTCCGCTTCGAGCGCAACTAATTCTCGAGAATGACCAGCAGCGTCCTCGTCCCGCCCAACAGATCTTTACTGCGTGATACCGTCATCGGTGACGTCGTCCAGCGCTTGAATCCACTCCACGTTCACCACAAGCACGTTGTCGGTCAAAAGCGTCGTCAACCTCCGCTTTGGCCCGTCGAAAACAACGTCGGAGATGAAGATTTCACTTCAGAGACGACAGGGGAACGGGAAATGAAAATCTCCGCTAGGCGACGTGAACGATGTCGTCTTAACCAAGCGAAATACAGGAAGAGACAACGCCAACGCTCCGACAACTTGAACGCGAGTACTAAGCACTTGCAAGAAGAAATTGAGAGTCTGGAGACTCAACGACAAGAAATCCTTCGATCTGCGCCAGCAGAACGAAGTCTTTGGGTTGTGGCTACCGAGTACTTCCGCATGTTCCGTCACGGATACATGGCACCAACGTTCGCTCCAGACTCACCGTCAGCCATCACGACGAAAGTGCATCAACACGTACAACTCCATTTCCTCAAGTCCAACATGACAACCGACGTGACGGATGGAATTCTGTGTGGACCAGAGGAGTTGCTTGAAAACTGGAAACTGTTTTCAATGTACCATGACCACGTCAAGGTTTTGCTCAAACGACTTCAACTGATCACACACGACTCACTTGTTGCCATTTTCAACATCAGTTTTACCATTACGGAAAACACTCTGCGGAACTTGTATCCGTACGTGGAGCTTGAGTCTTCACTAGCGTTGAAACTACTGAACCAACGACTAGTTGTGCGTGGGTCTGTACGATTTGACTGGAACGAACATCCCGGTCGAGTCGTGCGACTGGAGACCAAGATGGACATGGTCACTCCTATGCTGAAGTTGCTGGGCAACGTGGAGAACGTTGCAAGTGTTTTTGACCAAGCATGCATATCTCTCGACGGTAGATATAGATTTAACAGCGCGCAATGAATGGAAAGCTCGACGTGATACAATAGAAATTAGCGTTCTACCTGTTTCTGGTGTTGCGTCCTTTTCGTGGATCACTGTTGCTTCCAGACCCGCTACTGTTTGTGATGCCTAACCTTGCGCGTGACGCACTCGAGCTCAGACTTAAACTACTAGCAAGACCGGTAGTTCTGCTTCCAGGCGTGGTATCAGGTAAACACCCTTGACATTAAATGTCCACTGCATCTCTTCCGTACAGATCACAAGTTGACCGGATTGCATCTTACCATAACCTGTAGGTGTGAACGAAATGACAAACACGGCGCCGCCCTCGCTTCCGTATGGAGGTAACACGCCTTGAGATGGATAAACTGTGAATGCACTCGATGAGCCAACTGAAAATTCGGCTAGGAACGCTGCAGGTTGTCGAAATTGGTTACGCAGTTGGAAACTCACCGATGAAGTTTGGTTGAGACTTGATTCGATCGAAAGCACATCGTCGACAGGGGGGTCGCCCGCATCAAGTGAAACATCGAAGCGCCATAACCACCAGAGTTCTTCTTTACCAACAAAGCAACAGGTCCTCGATATGGACGTAGAGGTTCGAACCGAATTGTGTACGGAAGTGAGCGTGAATTTGCTGGAACTGGTAATGGGGTCACGGTTAATGCACGTTCAATCGCTGATACTGTTGCCATGGGTCCGAATCGTTCGGCGTCAATCTCCCACGCGACGGTGAAGGTCTCGTTGGCAAGAACCAAATCGTCTGGAGCAGCCAAGAGCTCACATTCAACACGTTTTTCGACTGAGTCTCGTGCTTGACACGCTAATACAGCTAATACTTTCGGATGCAGCGGTGCTTCAGCTACACCACGCAACGGGTATCGCCATTCGAGTTCGGCATATTCGTCTCCGCCATGAACCACCAACTCTGCTCGAGTTTCACTCACTACACGAGGTAGGAAGGATATCGGTACTTGAAGAAGTCCAAAGTTTTCGAGAACGACGCGATTTCTTAAGAAGCATGTCAAACACTGGAGTTGGTGTAGTGCCGCGTGTGAAGGTGGTGGGGATTTTCAGAATCTTCAGCTGCAAGCTTCACATCAACGAAGCGGAGCTGCAAACGGATTCTTGAACGTGAAAAGGGTGGAAGCAGCTTCGTTGACTCGTGCTGTGACCACAAGAGGTTTCATTATGCTAGGCGCGCGACCGCGTCCACGAACAGTGAATTCCCAGTCACTAGCGACTCCTTTTCGAAGAAAAACAATGCTTGTGCTCTCGAAATCAGACAACGAGGAAGGTGTGTACTCGACGATAACGCTTGCTCGACCAAAAGGAGGTAAGACGGTTCGCGTCGATGTGTTGACGTTGCTTGCCCCGGGTGCTGAAGAATTGGAGCCCTTAATGGAAAAATTGCGAGAGTTCGTGTGACCCGATACTGCAAATGTAGCTCTTGATCGCTAGGGTTCTGCAGCCACAACGGCTGAGTACAGACGTCTCCGACAGCACACGACATGTCGTCTAGTTCCTGTGTTTCTGCTGCTTCTGCTACGAGGTTCAAACGATACCAAAATTGCCCAACGGCGTCACTCGCGAACAAAATGGCTCCTTCTTCTCCATTTCCAGTCGTCACGAGCAAAGGTGAGTAGACTAATTCATAGACACCCGACTGACGAGCATCTAGCACAAACGTTGAAGGACCTAGTAGTCCACGCCCACGTAGCTCCACCGTGAAAGTTGTTTCGCTATCTAATGGGTTAGCCAACCCGATCTCAATTCCCACCGCACCTCGGACGGGTGCTTTCATTTCGAGTGTAGTTTCTGGTTCAGGTGGACTGACTGCTGCCTCCACTGTGTACCAGAGATATTCATCCGTAGCTTCATTCGTGAACGTGACGGAGCCAAAATACGAGCCACTTACAAGTGGACTGAAGGTGAGCGGGTACTTGACCACACGGTTTGTGCCGCTACCAGCAGCTACAGTAATTGTCGAAGCTCCACTACATCTCGTAAATCGGACTCGACTTTGAAAGTCTGTGCCCCGGTTGCATCGCCAGATCCATTGCCACCAGGTAGTGCGAATACGTCGAAGTTATGAACGATACTGGAACGAGCCTGGCAATTTAGTACGACGTGGTCCTGTGCAAGAGGTTCTTCACCGTAGCCACTGAGTTCAAACTCAAATTGTTGCTGCGTCGCTGTATTCAGGAGTACAAATGTCCTCGTTTCGTGATAAATCCATGGTGGTGTAAATGTCAGCGGATACGTCGCTGAACGCTTGGCAGGCACCACTAGTGACGGTGGTCCAGAAAACATTGATGCAGGATGTTTTCCTGCTGGAGCATTACGAGAACTATCTATCTTACCATTACTGAAAATGGCTTTGAGTGACCACGTTGTTTCTGTAGGGTTCGAGAGAGGAATCTCTTGGACGATACTGTGGCGAGCTGGAGCTACAAATTCCAATTGAGTTTTTACATTCGGCTCCTTCACTTTGGCAACTAAATCGTATACACGTAGATCAGTGCTTCCGCATACAGTATTTCGAGAACGAAGCAGTAATTTGCAGGTATATCGACCTGCACCTTTAGGTTGGAAGTCGATCAGGACGCTATTAGTCCAGCGCTAACGGAGCGAGGGCTACCAAGCCTCGCTTGGTTAGCTTTGAGCGGTACTTTTGGTCCGGACGAATCAATTACTGAACTGTCAGATCTTCCAGTGCCGGGTATGGTTTTACTAGTGCCAGTGGTTAGTGTCAGCTCGGGAACGTTCGCGCCGTAAAGTATGAGGAATTGAAATCAACGTGGAAGCTTGTGTGATGATTCTCTTCACATCGCTTCAGCCCGTCCTTTAGCTTCGTCCGAAGGTGGCCATTTGTACGCTCGACGAAGACAGTTAGCGCACGATTGAGAAGCGGATTTTTGATCGGGATCGTCAGCTCTCGAACAAAACGAAATCGTGCTGCACCAGTTCCTGTAGCACTTGCTGCGGTTGATGTTTCACACTGCATCTCCAAAGTTTCAAGACTTGCCGGAAGGTTTGCGACTGCGTGAACTTCGTAGAGGAACTCACCGATCTTTTCGTCCAAGAACAGCAATTGGCATCGATAGTTTCCCGGAACGAGAGGTAGAAATTCCAGCTTGACTTTAGCATCCATTCTTCCGGATAGACACAAAAGCCCCAGTAAGGCCGATTGTGGTACAGACAAGCCTCCACCTTCTACGCCTGAGGATTCACTGCCATTGATATTGTTGGTATTACTTCCAGAGATGCCAAAGTCTGGCAGATAGAAAGGTTGTTGAGCACCAATGCACCATGAAAATCTCCATCCTCACCTCGAGTTTTGGTAGTGATACTCGCTTTCCTACTTCCGAGCGCGGTGATGTCAGATCCCATTCCAAAACTTGCCGAACTGTTTCCACGTTGGACCGAACGACGTCGATTTCCTCCTCGGGCTGACGGCAAGATGCCCGGAGCGACAGAGGACCCTGACCCACTCATTCCAGTCGTAGCCTCAGTTCCTGATGGAGACGTTTGTTGTGTGCTGCGTCATGGACAGTTTAAAATTTGCATTCACTGGGAACTGGTTCTCGATCACGATCTCTTCGACGCGTTTTTCGTACGTCTTGGTCTCCAGTTGAATAATGCGAACAGGTTTTCGAGACACGATGTTCGATTCCAAAAGGAAAACCATCGTAGCTCCACCCCCACCCACCGACATCGTTCCAGCGATATCACCTCTAACAGCTTGAAAACTAGACGAGCAGTGACTTTCCTCGAAAACCGAGGTCGAAAAGTACCACGAAAGCCACAGTTTTTCCTGGATCGAGTACCAATTCGTTCGACTCAATCGTGAATTCACTCGCGGTGGAACTAACATCTACCCCAGTAGCCCCAAAACTTGCTCCAACCGAGTTGCGATCCATTCCATCCAAGAAAACATGGTATCTCAATGGACGAGCACTCGGATTCTTGAGCTCAATACTCTTTCCATGACTTGACCCAACCCACCACGAAATTCGATCGTAGCTTTCGGAACGAATTGAGGCAAGGTTTGTTGCAAGTGAAGCAGCATAACACAGTATCCCGCGACCAGTGTATGTCGTAGAAATCGTGCTGCATCCTGTCCGAAATCAAGTCCAAAAGCTCCTAAAGTCTGCAGTAAAACACCTGCTTGATGCTGAAGTTGTGCGGCTGACGGTGGTCTTCGTGACCGTGAACTGGAAGATTCAGGCATCCATCGCAAACAATGATAAGCGCTTTGATCAACGGAGATGGTTGGGATATGCGCTGCCACAAGATGGAAAAGCCAACGACCATCACGCAAGTCACGTCCGATATCTAGCAATTGAGTTTCGAGAAGAGCTCCTCCTAATGATGCTAACGGTGCTGTGACAGGATTCGGAGACTTATGAAGGGAGCGTACACGATCGCAGAGCACTGGATCAACACCATTTCAGCTTCACTGT